>JAHWFP010053418.1:51967-62257 GCA_023313725.1 Lithobius niger | reverse complement strand
TTTCCCTTGCTAATTTTTCCCTTGCTAATTCGTCCTCCCTCTCTCTTGAAGCCTCCTCCCTTTTTAATTTTTCTTTCTCTACACTTATCCTTTCCCTCTCTAATTCTTTTTCTTCAGTTATTACCCTTTTAGCCTCCTCTACAGTTTTAACTGCTTCTGCGAGATCATCAGCCAACAAAGTTTCTCCCTCCAACCCACCTTTAAACATAGCCAGAATTTCACTTTTTCTCTTAGGCGCATGCAACCCTAATTCCTCGCACACAGCTTTCAAATCAACCACAGTTTTATCACTAAGCAACTCCATTGTAAAATTACTTAATCACCTAAGTAACCAACAATCAAAAAATAGCACCAACACGCACAACAGTTTCCGCAAGCTTTAAACAACACTTTTTTCCCAAACGCCCTAATACCAAGGTGTAAAAAAAAGTTTGCCACAGCTCACCTGTTGCCGCGTTGTGGAGACGCTGCCAAGACGACTTCTACACCCAAACTGACGAACCCAGGCTTGCACTGACGATGACTTCAAACTTTTATTTCGCTTCTTCCATTACCGGAATTCGCCGAAATTTTCCTTCTCACACGACGAAGTGCAGCATTACCGCCCACTCTCGCTGATAGGAATGTTCTCCGTCCCTCGTCCAGTCGCAATCTTGTCTGCCAGCTCAGCTTTTCCGTCTCTTGACTCGTCTTTCTTGAACAGCAGGAAACCCCTTTAATCTTCCTCCCACGCTGGTTGCCGCCAAAGTCGAAATTCTGACATGGAAAGTGAACCCACTGAGTTGGAGAAGCTCACCACTACCATCTAAGTTGACATTACCGCCGACTTTCGATGCAGCTGTGCCCCTTTAACGTGAAAGTCCGGATGTAAGCCCAAACTGCTGGTTTCTTCGACGTGTAAGCCCAGCTTGACCGCTGTCACCAATGTATTTACTTTACACTTGATGCAGACGCAATTTGCTTCACCACTGCCAATGTAGACACAAAGACAGCACCCTGACCGTTGAAACTCGAACAAATCGACATGAACTCCAGCTGCCTCCTCGACGTGAAAGTACGGATACACCGCTGCCACCAATGTAATTTCAAGGGTTCACTGCAGACTTGTTAAATTCAAACTTCTTTACTTCCTCCTTAGACATAACGCAATTTACAAAAATAAACATTTAACAATCCGCACATGAATTGTCCAACAAGACAGTTCGTGCATAGAGTTCTGTCCTTGTTGCGTTCTTGTTGGGAAAGACTTCTTCGCGCCAAACCATCTTCAATATAAGGGCTAGTTCTCGCTACAAAATATGGAAACTCTTTCGGTAAAAGGAACGCACGTGTCTCGCACGTCAAAATTGTAGCTAAAGGCCCGCATACCACACTTGGCAAAAGTATCTTTGACGCGTTCGAATAGAACGACGTAATTAGCCCTAATTATAGTCATTAGGTAATTACGGTCAAGTCAGCAAGCAAGAGATGGCAACTTTTCAATGGCCGCCATGTTGGTTTTTGGACAGGTTTCAGGGGGCACCCCTTCCTAAAAGTTTCTCATGAATGTGGACATGAAGTACACCAAAAATGGTGCTACCCTCACAAAGTGCAGGTTTTTTTTGCTTACACCTAGGACTATTTCGTTAACTTGCACACGGGTCTGAAGTGTACTTGTTCCACCACTGGTGTCATACGTCGCACTTCACCCCGGAGTAATTACCGTGTAATTATAGAATGTAGTGGTATTAACTACTGACATAATTTTCTGTATGTACATATTTACAACCATCTGCCAATGAGTATTTAGTTCAAACAATTCAAATATTAATATCCCTACTATTTACTCTCAAACCTCCTCCCTCCCATTAATCACTCGTAAACTAATCTCCAGTTGGAAACAAAAACTCCAAGACAGATGAAAAAATATTTCTAACTCTATATATTTTTTCAGCATGAGCACACACAGTAAACTCCAACACAAATAGATAAAAATAATTGGCTTCCCATGAAAACTTACGTAATTCGCCCCCCAAAAACCTCATAAATTCAACGTCTCTGGTTTTTTAATAACTCTCGAGGATTTTCTTGACAATAGCCGGAACCCCCTCTCCTAATGGTACAGAAGGTCCAGAAACCACACCTTTTTCGAGAAATTTCAGGAGTCGAGAAACGAGGGCGGCATTGTTTGAGGGGTGGTGTGCGTTGAATGACCACCACTATCTACTCTAATTGGTGAAACAGGAGCGAGTCTACGAATAGAAATCAAAGGTGGGAACTCTTCCATAGTCTCAAGAATTGGTGTGCTGAAAAATTCACTGGGACTTTAGGAACTTTATTTTGACTTGGTGTTTTTCGTGGCGTGACCATTGCAATGAACGGTAAAAACGTTTCAACCCTGGACAGATGTGCCACCTTGAGACATAACCAACGGATTGTTGTGCCAATCAGAGTCGACAGTTTATTTCAATAATTCAAGTTCTCGTTTTGGCCCATCAATAATTATCCTGCACAGCTGTAAATTGGATTTCCACCACACTTCACTGATTTTAGCAAAACACGCTAATCATAGTCAGTAGACTGTGATATAATTAAAACGGCAACTAAGCATTGTTTCGAATTTGGCCGGTTATCGGTGCAATAAACCAGGTCACCGTTTTCGAAGGCAAGTTCGCTTTATGCAAAGTGGCTTTCAGTTGCCTCTCCTGATTTAGACTTGTTTTACCATCAGTTGAAGAAAACGTAAGTGATATTTTTGTTCGCACTTGTCTTTTTAGGAACGTTTTTGACGGTGAAATTTGTTGTGTGGAGTGTGGAATATTTCTAGCTTACGTAAGGAAATTAACTAATGCTTTATCATTACACAAAGTTTGTACTAAATTGTCAGCTCACCCATTCCACTTTGGCTCACAAGGCGCGCCAGGTACGTGCCTCATTCCGCATTCTTTTAAGAAATTTTTAAACTCATTGCTAACCAGTTGAGTTCCGTTATCACTCACGAGTGTTTTGCAACACCCATAGGTTGAAAATAAATCCATTAGAATTTTGATAACAGCATTGCTAGTGGTGGGTTTCATGATGTACACTAACGAGAATTTCGAATATGCATCAATAATTACTAAAAGTATTTTGCCATGTAACGGGCTACAAAAATCAGTGTGAATATGAGACCAAATACTTGTTGGCCTTTCCCAAGCATGTTTTTCCCAGAAACATCAGTATCATTGCTAACTTGATTGTGCTCACATATATCCCAATGACCAGATTCTTGAGTAGGCTATCAGTTTGAGACCACCACACGCGAGAGCGAGCAAGAGCCTTTATTCGTATGATACTGCAGTGTTCAATGTGTAGCTCCTCTAGGACCTGCGGGCTCAATTTTTCAGGAACAATCAAAAGATGCCCCAAAAAGATAGCACATCATTTAACTTGTGCTATCTTATAAAATAGGGCTTCAAATTTTCATTTTAAATTTTGTCAGGTCAACCATCATTGGGATATCGATAGATGTTCTAAACAGCTTATCTTTTAACGCGCGTTTTTCCAGTTGATCAGACAAAATTGAAAGCTACTTAGTGGTTTTCAGGTTCATTACGAGTCAACAAGGGGATCATTTGGAAAGAGGCTCATAAGGTATCTGCATGCGAAATAAAAAATCTGCAGTGAGTTTTTCTCTGCCGGGGATGTTGTTGTAGTTCACAGTCATATCCATTCAAGAATAGGGCCCAATGCTGGATACGAGCTGCTACCATTACCAGGATAGAAACTTTGCTCTCAAACATCCACAACAAAGCCTTTTCGTCCATTTGCAATATGAATATCCTACCAAACAAATATTGGTGGAAGCATTTTACCCCAACACCATAGAAAATGCTTCCCTATTGAACTGAGCATAGGCAAGTTTGGATTTGCTAAGCGACCGGGAAATAAAAGTTATGGGCCCATCCTCTCCATTTGGCAATGTACGCAAAAATGCTTGATCGAATGCCAACGGACTTGCGTCGCACACTAGTTTGGTTTAAGTAAATTTTGGTCGTAAGGTGCATAGTTTCTGAACACTCTTTACTCCATTTCGAAGCTATTTTTTGGAGAAAAAGTTTGTTTAATGGAGCCAGTATGGTTGCCAAATGAATAATAAAATTTGCCATACTGGCTCAAAGCGTAAATAAGACTAATTCTTGCATATTGCTAGTTTCAGGAGTTAGCTTAATAGCATCCAAACTACAGGCCGATTTCAAACTCCGTTTTTATTTAGTTGGAATCCCACAGAGTTTAGTTTGAATCAGCTGAGTTTAATTTACTTTATTTTCAATTTAATGCCGCTTAACTGAAATGCTTCGCAAACCTGAAATAATATTTTGTCGTGCTCCTGACCTTTTCCAGCAGCAAGAAGATTGTCTACAAACGGATTCGCCCCTTGATGTCTTGTGCTTCTAAGAGTAATTGACGAAGCCAACAGTTGGTTGTAATAACTGATTGTATTAGATTTCTAAGCAACAGAATAAAACTTACAACGTGCCATGGCGGACATCCAACTACAAGGACGTCACTTCCTGTGCATGCAGTAACAGGAAGTGGTACTCACTGATCTGTATATGTGAACTGTGGAGGTGAGGGTAGCTAAATATAATAACCTATTAAGTCTCCCTCGTCTTGTGGAAAATTGGAAACTTTTAACATTAGCCTAACACTATTTTGTATTAATTTTTTTTCTTTTGCGAACTAGTTACTACACACTAGTAGTTACAAAAATGTGATACAGCGGATGGCTCCGGCTCCTACTTGTGTATTCATTTCACGTACGCGGGGTCGAAAATTTTTTACAGTTATGTACCTAGTCAAACGTGTTTATACAATCTGATTATTTGTGCAAAAGCAATTTACTCGTGACTAGTTAAACCTTGTAACGTTGTGTTCCAGACAACATTTTTTTTTCATTTTAATTTATCTGAAAACCTGTTCTATTCTTTATTTTAAAAGTCGTACATATAAACTACGCATTCTACAGGTATGTAACAGTCACGACTTTTTTTATTGGTTATTTTGTAAAATATTGGTTATTTTTGTCACGTGTTATGTAGAAGGTTGTGGGAAGCAAATTGTATGTATGGAATGTCAAGGGTCACCAGCCATAAATTTATTTCGTCTTGAAGGTACACATTGGAAACAATAAAAAACGTCCTTCGTATTTCAAAGTCCAATCAAAAAACGAGTTACGAAGTAAACATGCTCTTGCCAAGCATCTTGTTTTTAGCCATCCTCCAAGGCTGGTTGGCCAATCAAGTCTTGTTTTTCTTGCGTACCTAGAGTAATAAATTACTCGGTAGGCATGTTATCCTTCAGGCCAACCAGGATCTGGCCAGTCAAGGGACACTAAAACAGTCAAATAAATCAGTCACATGCAAACATGTTTTTTCCTAAGCTGACCAATCCCTAGTCACGTTTTCTTCCTTTTTTGCCAGACGTAAACAAGGAATTAACATTTTTCTTTTAAAAGTACATTCGTTACTTTGCAGTGAAGTAACATACAGCGTAGCGTGAAGTGACTTTAACTTTAAAAGCGCACGCGGCGAAACCTAGCATCTATACATCATTAAAGATGTATGATGTGGCGTGTGCGTGTACCTTTACTCCTGTTGAACCAAGGCACCTACAAAGATGAGACTATAGGGCCAAATGAAAGATAATTAAATTGTGCTTCAGTTAGACCTATTTTCATCACTGTGTCCTAAATTAAAAGCGTACCCGAAAAACGTACCATTAAAGACGTATGATGTGCGTGCGTGCGTGTACCTCTACTCCTCTTGAACTAAGACAGCTACAAAGATGGGACTGGGACCAAATGAAAGATAAATAAATTGTGCTTCTGATAAGCGTATTTTCATCAGTCTAACGTGCTATTATGACCCTCAATTAAAAGTGCACCCGACAAAACAAAGCATCTGGGTTCTTGCCTTCTACGTATGTGTAGAAAACTGAATTTTTTATGGATATCGTTTTTGTTCAGTTTTCTATTAAAATTAAACGTATGGTGTTAAAATAAAATGCACACACCCATTTTGTAACTGACTGTCACATACACTTTACTTAAAACCATTTTTGTTTCCTCAAAAATGTAATTAACCAAACGAAATGATATGAATGAAAATTAGGCTGACACAAATAAAATGTCGTGTGGCCATGACCAGGTCAAAAAAAACCAGAGCTCAGGCTGGTTGCCGTAGGTTTGCGGATCTGGTCGAACCCCTGGAAAGAGGACCTTGGCAAAGTCCCTGCCAGGACTGCCGGCCAGGGTAGCGTGAGAAGCTACCATGCTCCTTCAGCGGCTATGGGGTGTATTCTGGCTAATTCTGGACAATCTTTCGGCCCTGGCGATGATCGGAGGTTTCCCGGATCAAATCCCTGGGCTGGCACCTCCCTTTACCAGATTTCTTTTACTCTAAAAAAAAAATGTGGTAATGTTCAAAATTGAGCTGGTTCAGCCATCCTTGGGTGGAATAAAGGTCATCAAAAAAAAAAAAAAAAAAAACAATTCACGTTTCAGAGCGTACACAAAACCATTATAGTTTTTTTTTTCAAAATTCTATTTAAATAAACCTAAGTTCCTAAAATGAAGATTATTCGTCTTTTTTCATACTGAATGTACCATATTTTTTATTTAAATCAACTTTTAGCTGTCTAATAATTTAATTAACCTAACGAAATGATGAAACGAAAATAATACTGGTTTAAATTCATAACACTGACTTCAGATACGTATCACCAGTTAACCTTCGTGTCGGCTTACATACCAAAACAGTTACGCAGACAGCCTTGGTTCTGTTGACCTGTTCATACAGTCTGGTTATTTGCGTAAAAGAGAAGACCTACCCGATATTAGTTAACCTTGAGATGTTTGTGAGTAGACAACCTTGTCTTTATTCTTTTTTTTTCAACTTGGTCTATCTTTAATTCAAAAGTCGTAGGGTTTACATTACCATAACTACCATAACAAAAGCTTCACCAGGCAAGTTCGGTCACGACTTTTCTTGAAGGTGAACATGTTAGCCAATTAAAAACGTCCTTCGTCTTTCAAGCATCTTGTTTTAACCAGCCTCAAGCCTAGTTCGAGTGGATGAGCGGTCATTAAATCAGTCATGTGTACGCATGTTCTTCTTACCTGACCAATCCAAGACTGGTTTCTCGTTCTTCTTTAACCCTTTAAGGACGGGTGCGCCCGAATGCGCCCGCTGTATAATCATTGTTTACAGCTCTTCTACAAGTCATATCGAAAACGTCCAGCCAATTACTGTAAAATTTAAACTGGGATATGAAAGCCATATGATTAAGGATAAAAATGACACAGGTTTCATTCCCTTACCTTAACTGGGTGAGAAGCTGCGGTTTTTTTTCTACAAGTCAGTTATAAGTTCTTAGCATGCACGTGGTCCTTAAAGGGTTAACTACATGTAAACCAATCAAGTCACGTTATTTCTCATGTAGCTAGATCAATAAATTACACAGTAGCCATGTTGTCCTTCACACCAAACAGGAATTGGTCAATCTAGCTAAATGCATCACTCAGACGTGCAGCGAGTCACGTCACGGGATGTTGTTTTACCTAGCCTTCAGGGGTGGTCCTGTGTATGCATTAGCCAATCAACTCACGCTTCTTTTTCTTTTACCAGACGAAAACAAGGAAACAAATTACATCACACAGACGTAACCGCCCACTCAGACATCAGCCAACAGGATACGGTGCTCTATAAAAGCGTGCTCCGGTTGGCTCTTGGCAATTACACCCTCCCGGTCTGACCAATAGATAAGTCAGGATTCCTGCTCAGGAGGCACAAACGGTAAGTTCTTTCTGTATGTGAAAAGGTGGCTTTGGAGTGCAGTAACGTTCCCGACAAAGAGTTTTTAAGGGATAGGATTACAGCTTCATTGCAATGCGACAATTTTACTTTTAAATATGGCTTAGAATTCAAGGTTTTTTTTAAATATAGTTTTTTTTCTGTTTTAGCCAAAACACGAAATCACAACCAAAGAAAGGTAGGAAAATATGGATTGTTTTGTACCCGACTTACCACTCAAACCTGAAAATTCAATCAGTTTGGGAGAACATTTATTTTGTGTGATAAACCGTTTTAAAAATTCGTTATATACACATATACACATAAAGAAGGAAAAATTAGATATTTTCCTACTGGACAAGGAGTTTCAATAAAGGCGCACGAATTTGGAGTTTTTCTTCAGAATTGCAAAGCTTTGCAAGCGATTGTTGATATCAGCGACCGGTCAAAAACGCTCTACTTGGACTGGAATTTTGCCGTAACTTTAGCTGTTGAGAATGACGTAAAACGCATTGTTTTTATTCACAAGGAAGAGAAAACAAAATGCATCTCGATGTCTCTCTATCAATTTCACACTTTGTGCGATTCTCAACACGAAATCGACCATCTCATCAACTTACAAAATACTGTAAGTGAACCAATTTTCCATACTGTGTAATCAAATACGGTTTTTCCATGTTAAAAAAAGAAAATGGATGTAACAAGGTTAGTAACTTGTACATCAAACACTTTTAATGCTGATGATTATCACTTTAAAGAAATAAGTTTATTTAGCCAGTCAATACGTTTTCACTGGTCAACTGTATTACCAACTAACTTTCATAACCGGACAAGTAAGGAAAGATTCAATGTTAATTTTTGTACAGAATTCATTCACGGTATTCGGTATGAGAATTTCACTTATGACTATACACTTAATGAAGTAATAAATTGCACTAAAAAGCTTTATCTACAAATGGGTAAACCCATTTTTGCGGTCAAAGGCGACCATAAGTTAAAGGAATTGTTATTAAATCGATGCAACATCACTGAAGTGATTGATTTAAACAAATTTGGATGTGAAAAGCCGCTGAAAAAAAAAGATGAAAAACGTGACATGTATCCGTTTTGTACAATGCATGATCGTGACCAATGCCCGTTTCAAAAGGAAGGACAATATTTTTACTGGATATTGGTAAATTTCTAAGGAAGGCATATAGTGGTGTGACTTCATCAAGACAACATGGGGAAAGATTTAAGTGCCGTCCGACGTGCATTGCAGACGAAGAAAAGACACCGATGTTCCATCCAATAGTGTGTGCTACGCTGTCAAATTTCCATCCGAACATTCATAGTTTGAAAAAGGAAGCCTTTACAACGCTTTAACGTTATTCAGTGGAGAGTATCAGATTGTTCCGTCGTGCGTCGGCCAAAATTTAAAAGAGGTATGTGCTTTTATGCGTTTTAAAAAGCCAGTAACAAATGACATCATCCGTGCCCTATGTATCACCGCACTTCCAAATCACAATGACAAGTCCCTGGTGATAAAAACTTTGAATTCGAATGTAGACGTCATAACTGGCTGAAACATCTCATGGAAATGGACAATCAAGTATTGGAAGATTTGACTGACACTGACAAAGCAATCCTCCCTTTTAAAAGTAATTTGGCTCCAATGTCACGATGAAAAACATTTTTACCTCACCGATTTGTTCATTCTTTGATTTGCTGCGAATTATCCTTACGTTAAAGCATTGTTAGCTAACAAAGAATCACATGATTAATTAACTAACAAAGAAGCAAATGATTAATTTTGTATAAGGGACCGCTCAGAATTTGTGAGGGGGGGGGGGGGGGGGGGTTGGAGTTTGTGGTGGAGCCCTTCCAAAATTTTTTAGTCCCCTGCTAAACTCGCCCTAAAAATTTTTTGGTCCCCCCTTTGAAGGGCCAATTTTTTTGTAGTAGCCCCCCACTTCCAAAAAAATCGAAGCATTAATAGTTGATAACCGTTTCTGTTTACCCGTATCCATCCATTCCAATACTGGTCTGACGGCAGACTCGGAAATAATCCTGTGGTCGGCTCCTGGTGTTAGCCTCCTATCTTGTTCGATCAGAGAATTGGCTGTGCAATGCAACCAGTGCAAAAACACCATTTTGTTTTTTTGTTTAACGAGAATTAACCAAAATTGGTCATTCTGCTCGATCGACGGAGAGAGGGACAATTAGCTGCAAAAATCCAACCGGAATACTCCGTTGTCACTTTTTAAACAGTAAACCACGTGTTACAACCACATGTTGCAGATATCTGAGAAAGGAATACATACGCCTGACTGGGAAAATACTACGCTTTATAATCATAAGATATTTTTAAATTAAATTACTAATGTTTACAGTGGGGTTCGGCACCCCGAAAGCTGAAGCAATTTTATTGATTCAGAAGAACTTTTTAAAAGAATTCTGAAGAGCATTTTTACGACAATTGCACAACGTGAATTACCCC
>JAHWFP010053418.1:16568-51867 GCA_023313725.1 Lithobius niger | reverse complement strand
TATAAAAAGGAGGTTGAAATCAGTTCAAGTTCATAAAAATGGATGTGCGATTGAAACATCCCTCCATCTTTTTGGTAATAGGACCTACGTCTTCAGGAAAAACACAATGGATAAAAAATTTAATAGAAAATTCACAGAATATTATAGTCCCTCCACCCGAAAGAATAGTTTATTGTTACGCTGAGGAACAACCGATATACGAAAAGTTAAAACGAACTTCCCCAGTTCCCATTACTTTCCATTATGGTCTAAACGAAGATTTGTACAATTCAATACAACCTAAAACTTTATTACTGGTTGATGATTTATTACAAAGTACTCGAGATTTATTGTTGGAAATAGTACAGAGGCTCGCACCATAGAGGTACCATTGTTGCGCATAATTTATATGATAAACAATTAAGAGGTCTCAGTCTCCAGGCGCATTATTTAACATCGGGTAAAATTTAGTGAAGGTATACAAGTCTGCTGCGGTCGAGCCCTATACTTATTTATTTCTGGATTTGAGACCGGAAACACCTAGTATTTTAAGATTTCGATCCAACATTTTCCAAGACCCATCCATACTATTTGTAGAGAATGAAAAATTATAGAGTGAAGGACTTTTTACCAGTCCTGCATCTACTGACCAGTAAAAGAGTTAAAAAAGGCATCAAGTGCGCTTTGTTGAATTGCCCGGAGCTAGTTGACGTATTATCCCTAGCAGCTCTTAATACTTTAAAGGGTTGTGGTAAGAATAAGCCCTGGCCAGAAGGCTAAACTGTGTTGTTATAAACAAGAGGTGAAATATTTAGCTACAAGATATCATAACAGAAAGGCTAAACAAAAGGTTATACAGAAGGGGGGGGGGGCTACAATTCTAAGGTGCTTTAATTCTGCCCATTATAGGTGCGATAGCGGGATTACTGGGCAGCTAAGGAACCAAAAAAAATGTTTAAAAAATGTATCTTTTGTCCCAACCACCAAGTTCACGCGACAAATCACCTTGTAGCACCACTTAAGTATATGGAACATGAAATGAGCGAATTAATGCAAAACGATACATTGGACGATGATAGCAAAATGAAATCGTATAACCAATTGCTCAGTTAATATCTATGTTATGATGCAGAATGGGTAGGTGAACCAGTGAAAGTTGAAATTAAAGCTCCGACCCGCCACGCGCCAGCCCAGGGCCCAGGGGCTCCTGAGGGGCCAGGAGTGACTACCCCTCCCATCCCCGCACCAAGAACAGTGCCCATGCCTGCACCTCCCACCCCGGCTCCCAAGAACAGTGCCCATGCCTGCTCCTCCCACCCTAACTCCAAGAATATCGGGGGTGCCCCCCCCCCTCCGCCCACTGAGAACAACCGAAACCAATAGAAGAAATAGTAAGTGGTGTCATTCCTAAATATAAAAAACGTATTGAGAGAATTCTACGTAGTGGTAGAGTTAGTGGGATCCGGAAGGTCGTTTGTTACATATACAAAACGTCGTAGAAGGTAGTGACGTCGGGAGACTTTTCCACGGAGCTCTGACGGACAATAAACATCACCGCACCAACATGAAGAAGGAGCCCGGCTGGACCTTTATTTCAAAAGTAGTAAAAAAAAACATTCAGGTCGTCGTTCTTTACAACCTGGTCACCCCGTCCAAAAACGTAAGGAGGTCTTACAACAACTTCAAGAAAATGTAAAAAAAAACTAAAACGATATAAAAATGGTAACGAAAGCCCGCTGAGTAATTGATGGCTGAAAATTTAGCCAAAATAGAGACAGAAAAAGAAAAAGACCTCAGGGGAAAAAAGAAGACCCAGACGTGTCACTCACTGATATATCTAAATTGTGGAATGACAACTATTATTGAGTAACAGTTACAGGAATTATACTTTGACCCGGCTTGTCCTGGCGGGTTAGGTGGTGTGCACACATTGTACAGGGAAGCTAAAAGAAGGAGATTAAAAGTAACGTTAACACAAGTTAAAGATTTTTTTATCATCGCAAGAAACCTATAGTTTGTTCAAGCCTGTTATTGACGATTTAAACAAAATTCTATGGATCAACAAGATATGGAGCATAGATTTGATGGATGTTCATTCTTTAGCTAGATTTAACGATGACATAAACTTTTATTACTAGCTATAGATAATTTTAAGAAGAGAGTTCATTTTAAACCATTGAAGAAAAAATATGCTGTTATGATCAGTAAAGCGTTCGAATCTATTTTTAAGGAAACAAAACCACCAGATTATATTTTTTCGGATATGGAACTCGAATTCACATCTAAACACGTGCAGAACGTTTTTAAAAAGTACAACATAAAGCATTTTACTACAAAAAACACTGAGACAAAGGCGGCTATATCTGAAAGATTTTTTAGAACACTTGAGACAAAGGCTTCACAAGTACTTACATTCCCGCAATACTAACTGTTACATAGATGTACTTCCAGACATTATCAATGCCTACAAATCTTCCTATCATCAATCTATTAAAATGCGACCCATAGATGTCACCAAAAAAATGAAAAATTGGTTTATAGCAATTTATTCGGAAAAGGATTAAAAATAGGTGATTTGGTTAAATTGTCCAAACTAAAAGATATTTTTGAAAAGGGTTATCGTCCAAACTGGACGACCGAGGAATTTAAAATCGGTGGAGAAAAAAAATACCTATGTATTTAGTAGTCGATTTAGAAGATAAACCATTTTAGGTAGTTTTTATAAACAAGAATTGCAAAAAGTAATTAACAAGCCTGATAGGCTATACAAGGTTGAAAAGATTCTGCAGCAATGCAAACGTGGGGGGGGGAAATAGAATATCTCGTTAAATGGGAAGGATACCCGAAGAGTCAAGCCAGTTGGACTAGTGACGTAGTAGATTTGTCAATATGAGCGAAGAAATCTGGTAAACGTTGCCTTCGAATAGTAGCATGGATGTATTCCCACAGAATATTTTACAAAATTATACAACTAAATTGTCGGAACCGTTAAATTTGCACGAGAATTATGAGGTAGAACTGGCCCAGATAACCTTCCCTTAACAACTTTAGTCAAGACGCGTTAGTTATTTCGCCGGAGGGCAAGGAGGAAGATCAACTGTTTTTACAATTTTATAAAAATTAACACAAATAAAAGTATTACCGAAGTGGAGAATAGCGAACGCGAATTGTCAGCTACAGAAAGTGGAAAAAGGTACGATAGTTTAAAACAATTGGTAGATACAATTAACAAGGAGCTAAAAAAAATTAAATCTGAATTGGCAGCGAATGATCCTTTCAAAGGTAGTGCCGATTTACCAGCTATACTATACAATAAAACGTACAAAAAATACACTGTCGCTAACGACGTTACTCATCAATATTACATACGACTGGTTGTAAACTGGAGATTGGCACAGAGATTAGGTTTCAAATCGGAACAATTTCCGTGGAAAGCTAATATAATCGAACATACGGTGATCACTACAACGCCGGTTAAAGAGATTACCAGCAATTCTATACAGACGTTGTACATGTACAGCGATATTGTAGCTCCACGGTTGGTAGGTGACAGCAGATCGCAGCTATTACGTATAGTAGGCGTGATGAATGAGGCTCGTGATCAAATGAAAGTAGAGTTTTTAGAATACATTATCTACCTTTATTACGCCACTCTTTTCAATACATAGAAATACACATACGTACTGACAATGGAAGCCGCATACCGTTTGGTTCATACTCGCGGGTAGTAGCTATCTTACATTTTCGTCCAAAACGTAATTATTAAAAAAAATAATTTGAACCATGGTTCCTATAAATAGCGCCGTATGATCATTTTAAGCTATAATGTTTCATCATGAAGTATTGTTGCAAATATTCTAACCATTACGTGGGACAGAGCGGTGGAGGGGAAATCCCCATATTCTATGGGAGACGAGTACAGTCAGGCCACGGAGGATTAGGAAATTTTTTTCTGTGGTGATTGGCGTGGCTATACCATTTTTTCGTATGGCAGTTCCCCATATTACAAAAATTGGAAAATACTTAGGACGTAAAGCTGTGTCTATGGGTGGGAATATTCTAGTGACTTCCTAGCTGGCCAGGCCATAAATGAATCCGCTAAAGAGAGAGTTAAAGAAGCTTGTCACGACATTTTGACTGATATTCACGATAAAATACAGCAGACTGGAAGCGGACAAAAGAGAAAGTCTAAAACTAATGGAGGTGGACGTAGAAAAAGAGAAAACCTAAAACTAAAAAAAAGACTAAAATTGCAGGGCCTGCACCTGCCTAATTTTAGTTTTCATTGCTTAACCAAAAATATAAATTACCTGTTTTTAAAGCGTTCCCTCCTTTTGAGCTTTAATTCCCCTAGAAACTGGAAAGTTGGCTTCCCGGCTGGGCTTGTACTACTGCGCATGCGCACGGATGGGCTGGTTATAAATACTCGGCGCAGCCGTCCGATGGCATTATTTCTCCTCACCCAGAACCTAGACAATGGAGGGGAGACCTGGGTGGCAGTTAAGGTAATGTATATTTTTCGTTAGGCAATAAAAATTCCAAAATACCAGTGTAACCTGGTTGATTTTGGTTTCTATTGCCCTCTGAAAATATACATTACCTTTTTTATTTGCATTCTCCTTCTGAAATGCTGTTCAATAGAGAGAATTAAAAATTGAGGCTGCCCTCCGAGTCGCTGCCCACTGCGCAGCACTACTGCGCAGCCTCGCTGATATAAAAACTCGAGCGGAGCCGAGGAGGCCACTTTTCGATCCTCTGCAGTGCCCTAATGGCGACAAGAGGGGAGGAGGGTGGGACGTAAAAAGGTAATGTATATTTTCAGAGGGCAATAGAAACCAAAATCAACCAGGTTACACTGGTATTTTGGAGTTTCTAGTTGCCTTGAAAATATCCATTACCTTTTTTATTTGCAATACACAAACTTTAACAAGGCGGAGGGTGCCATTGACACAAGCCCCCCTTGGGTAGCGATCGGTTCCCCACACTGAAGGAAAGTGTAACGGGGCTACAGGATACGTCAAGCCGCTACAAATGGGCCGATCCGATACAGTCCCTCGGCATGGTGGGACAAGTCACGAAGGTAGTGAGATGTGAACACAGATGCGTGTCGCCAAGAGGCGGCTTCCATTATGTCCGAAACTGGAATGTTGCTATGAAAGGCCCAAGATATGGAAACAGCACGAAGCTCGTGAGCCGTTACGCGAATACCTTCATCCGCCCAAGTGATGTCAAGTGCTTCGTAGGCCTGGACGATCACCGTCTTCAGCCAGGTGGCAATCATTCGAGAGGACGTGACACCAGTTTTAAGATTGAATGGGAGGAACAGCTGGGAGCGTCCTCTCCTGATGGGTTTCAATGCTTTACGATAGAAGCGAAGAGCTCGTACTGGGCACAGGGATCGTTCGTCCTCCCCGAAGATTTTGAAGAGGGAAGGGATTATAAAAGGATGAGTGCGCTCCTTTGGTTTCTGGATTTTCGCTCGGAACGATGCGTGTGGGGTGAACGTGACTCCTTCGTAGTCCGGAAGGAAGAAGCAGTCTGATTCCTTGGCAGAAAGTGCTTGTAACTCGCTACAGCGTAAACAGGCAGCGAGAGCTATGAGGAACACAGTGTTTGCTAGCTAAGACGAGCGGAACCGAGAGGTTCATAAGGAGCAGACAGAAGTGCATTGAGGACGATGGATAGGTCTCAGTCAGGGAACTGGCACTTGATCCGTGGTCTGCCAAGACGAAAGGAATGGATGAGGGAGAAGATGTGATAATCGTTGAGCAGATCTCCACTACCCGCAGCTCTGAATACAGCATTCAAGGCGGAACGGTACACCAAAACAGTGGAACCGCGCAAGCCGCTGTTGAAGAGAGACATCAAGAAACGGAGGAGATCCTTCATAGGGGACGGACCGGATCGATTTGTTCTGTAAGACACCAATGAAACCATCGCTTCCAGTGACTGTCGTAGATTATTTTCGTGGAGGAACGGACGGCCCGAGAGGCGATGCGGACGGCTTCGTCCTCAAAAACGCCAGTCATTTGAAGTAATCGGATGATAGTAGCCACCCGTGAAGACATAGTGCCTTGACATTCGGGTGGCGGATCATGTCGTTGGATTGGGTGAGCAGACCTGAATGGGACGGCAGGATCCTGGGGTCGTCTATGAGGAGGTCTAGTAACGCCGGGAACCATGCTGCTGCTGGCCAATCCGGGGCTATGAGAAGGAACCGACCGTGACATGACGCGATTTTGTGTAGTACAATGGGAAGTAGGCGAGGTGGAGGGAAGGCGTAGAGTAGGTTCCAATTCAGTGTCAGAACATCCACTGCCCAGGCCCGTCAGTCGGGAAAAGGACTGACGAATAGGGGAAGTCAGGCATTGAACCGAGTAGCAAAGAGGTCGACCATCGGTCGTGCCCACAATGCGAACAGGGCTGAGCATACTTTGGAATCCAGGGTCCATTCGCTGATTGGTAGGTTCCGTCGTGATAGCAAATCCTCGATTACGTTCCGGGAACCGGGAATGTGAAGAGGGAGAAGTTCCACTTTGAGGCGGATGCACAATTGGAAGATGTCGGAAGTTATCTGGTGAAGGGACAGGGAACGTGTTCCCCCTCCCTTTTTGAGGTACGCAACAGCAGTTGCGTTGTCGATGTGTACTTGAACAACACGACCAGTGACATGATCCTGAAAATGCTGAAGGCTGAGCAGGACCGCTCGAAGTTCTAGGTGATTGATGTGTTCCTGGGGTGGAGACGGCAACAGGTTCGACACAGTAAGATTGTCGATGTGAGCCCCCAACCCGTGAGGGAGGCATCTGTGAACAGGTGTAGATGAGGAACCGGTCCGTAAAGGGGAACCGAGGCCGTGAGGTTCAATACATCCGTCCACCATTGTAGGATTGCAGCGGAAAGGATGAGTGGAGTTGTTGTGGCGGCTGTAAGGGTGCTAGGCGGGGGTCGCCCCATTAGTCTGCACGGTAGTGATGTACGGGGCGAGCCATCCAACGACCGCAGGGAACCAGGTCTGCGAACGAATCGATTGTCGCGATAACGGAGGCAAGTTCGCCAAAGGTATGGTGTGGTAGATGGAGAAACGTCCGCACAGAGGTTACGTGCTTGAGGATGCGTTCCGGGGAGGGCATGACCGTAGCGTGAGTCATGTTGAAAAGGAACGCCGAGGAACACAAAGGACTGGGCCGGGAGCAGGCGGCATTTGGGTAGGTTGATCCCTAGGCCCAGAAAATGAAAGAGACATGACGGATCGTAGGTTTTTTGTAACCGTTGTTGCGTCGGAGTGAGGCAGGAGGCAGTCGTCCAGAAATGCATGAATGCGTATGCCTTGTTGGTGCAAGTGAGCAAGGACTGGGCGTAGCACCATAGTGAAAATACGAGGAGTCACATTGAGTCCGAATGGTAGGCTGCAGAATTCATACACTCTTCCGTCGTGAATAAATCGAAAGAGGTGGCGGACAGAGGCATGAAGCGGAATGTGTAGGTATGCATCCGCTAGGTCGAGCGAGACCGTCCAATCTCCTTGACGTAATGAGTCCTGGATGGAGGCGACAGTCTCCATTTGGATTGATGATGAATTTGTTTAGGGGTTTCAAGTTGAAAATGAGTCGAGAGCTGCCCAACTTCTTTGGACGGAGGAAGATGCTGCTGTAGAATCCCGGGGAGAACGGCGTATGAAGAATGCGAACTGCATCCTTGTGGAGGAGAGCACTTATCTCCTGTTGTAAAGCAGGTGGGCCGGAACTGTTCCAATCCCATGGTGGATAACAAAGAGGCGGAGGAAACAGGAACCTTGGCTTGAAGCCCTGGGTAATGATGGAGAGAATCGCAGAATCATCGGTAATCGTTCGCCAAGCTGCCAGGAAGAAACGTAGTCATCCCCCCACAACCTGTGGGGGCGGAGGAGTGTCAGTAAGAGTCCCGATGTCGCGACGGATCGGGACCGGGAAGAGGAACGTTGACGCTTTTCTGGAGGACGCTTTTCCCACGTCCTCGTCCTTGGGAACAGGTGGGAAAGGGCGATGAGGAACGCGGTGGATTAGGTGGAATCGGTTCCGTTGTCTTGTGTGCCGGCCAGCCTTCGGCAGGTGCATCGGAACGTGTGGTGGGAGAAGAACGCTGTCGTTTGGTTAGTCAGTTCTTGATGGGTGGAGGCTTCCGGGAGACATCAAGATGAAGGGCGACCTTAGGGATCAGGCCTCGGAAGAGCGATTCCGATTCATGGATCGGCTGATTCCGAAGGAGATGACGGGTGGAATCGTGAAGATTTGTGGTCGTGTTGAGTGCAATTTCACGCAAGAGAAGAGTCGAATTGAACAAAGCTCTGGTGAACCAATTCATTGCGTGATATGTCGCGAAACAAATTTTGCGGAAGACTTGATGAATGAGGAACGCCAGTTGTCGCGTGTCTGGAGGAGGCGGATCAGCGTGAAGACGCTCGCATAGCGCATTTGCGGCAGTGCTTAAAACGTCGGCTTGGGATGCCGCACGTAGACCCAGGCGCAGAATACAATCGTTGTCTCGTAATACGTAGACGTGAACTGCAGCTCGACGTGGTAGGAACAAGGGGGAACCGAAGTCGAGTTTGGTCGGTGAGGAACTGTTGATATGTGTCGAAATAACGCGGGTTCGCCATTCCTTCACCAATAGGACGAAAGAAATAATTGTCCCGTCCTGGTCGTGGTGGTGGAGGTTCCTTATCTAGTTCAAGATGGGAACCGTTACCCAAGAGGACACCACCGTTCCGTAGGAGAGTCGTCAGCAGAGTGGTTGATTGGCCCAGTAATGGTTGCTGGTACGGAAGTTGATCTCGTAGACCAAAACCAAATCCAGTCGCTAGGCCACCATTTTTACTGGCCAGTTCAGCGGACTGAGATGGCTTGTAGAAGAAACAGTCAGGAATTATTTTTTCCACTGTCTTTAGTAGATCAGGAAGCGGATCATGGTGCTCTGAGAGAGAGGGATCAGGTGAGTAATACGGATCCTCGTCTTCATTTTGGGGAAGAAGAACATTTGGAATAAGATGCGATGGTCCAGGAACGGCATCCGCGGAACGCGGCTTCTTCTGAGTGGAGGCTAACCAAGCCAAAGTGTAGTCAGAGGTGGGAACCTTCCGTTTGAAGTTCCGGAGGGATGTGTCCATTAGTTCATTCACTTGGGAACCGGTCAGGGGACCGGAGGAACCAGGGACGGCGGAGTGAATACTGCGCCGAGAAGAACATGATGACAGCTCCAACAGTGTTTGAGTCGGAGCAGAAGCGGATGCCAACTTGGCTGCTACCTTGCGAACCTTTAGTTGAAGCTTCAAACGAGCGTAGCGTTCCTTAGCTTGAGAAAGTTCGTTTTGTATGGAACGGACGTCCGGGGAGCGGATCACTTGTCCGCAAGGAACCGGAGAGGTCTCAGTTGCTTCGAGAGGAATGGAGACCTCAGAAAGGAACGGGTTGGCAGGCGGAAGGAGCGGATCCAGAGATTCGCGTTCCGCTGTGAGTTCCAATACTTCAACTGCAGCGGAGGGTGGATCCGCGGAAGCAGGTGAGGAGGAACGGAGAGCCGGAACGGCGGAACCGTCCCTAGGCGTCCCTTTCGCCCGTAGCACAGCACAGTGCATAGAGAAGAAAAGGTGGCCTCCTCAGCTCCGCTCGAGTTTTTATATCAGCGAGGCTGCGCAGTAGAGCTGCGCAGTGGGTAGCGACTCGGACGGGCAGCCTTAATTTTTTATGCTCTATATTGAACAGCATTTGAAAAGGAGAATGTAAATAAAAAAAGTAATGGATATTTTCAAGGCAACTAGAAACTAAAATTAAGCAGGTGCTGGCCCTGCAATTTTAGTCTTTTTATAGCCGACGAAATATACATTACCTGTTTTTTATAGCGGACTTTATAACCAGGAGGAGGGCTAGGTTCGCTGTTCCCTCATGTACAAGCCAGCGTCCCCGGGAACTAGTCCCTGGCAAAGACAACCCTGAGTCCTGAACCAATTTCACTTATAGCCAAAACGATACTAGGACCGATGAGCTATCCGATGTTTCGGAAGGAAAATCCTTGAGTGAGGTTGGGCAGTGCGGTAAAATGTCATATTTATTATTGGTTAAGGAAGCAGAAGGCGGCACTGCAGCAGGGGTCTTAACACCGTGGGGTACAAGATAGGTAATCAGAAAAAGTAAATACTGAAAACGTCTACCTTGCTGGGAAGATGAAGCTCCCATATGCATGGACAGGCGGATGGTGTTGTAACTGGCACAAGAAGAGTTGGAGGATGGTTGTCGTCCGCAAGGTGGGAGTCGAAGGCACCGGAATCGTAATGCAAAATTATTGGGAACAGAGTATGTGAAGACTTGAATTTATGATGAAGCGGTCCGCAGCGGATGTGTGAAGCGAACGGCGTCCGAAAGTGGATGGCGGTGATCATAAGGGTAAATAACACTTATTGGAGGCGGAGCAAATTTATGTTCGTTACTTTAAAACGCTGAAGTTGGATTGGTGAAAGCCAGGCACTGTGGAAGAAAGCTGAGATTGATTCATGGCAAAATATGAGGATGATAGTTCAAGATGACAGGCAAGGATCGTGGTTGCACCGTCCCTTTGTGTGAGGCGGATGAAGCAGAACCCTCATCGGAAGGTCCGAGAAAAGGTTTTTTTTTTTTTAATGGGAGGACACGGAATCCCAAAGCAACACCTGAAGCTTTGCCACGGCATGGGGAACATGGCATTACGTCCGTGGAGGATGAAGAAATTCCGGTGATTCCATGGTATACAGGGACAAAGTTCGGAGCGTTGTCATACTACCATACTGAATATGAAGTGATTCTTTGGAATTGGTTTGAAGCAAGTGCATCCTTCCAAATTGGAACGGGAGAGGCAGATGCTGTTGGTGGAGGATCGTTGTCCGGTGTGTGGGATCCGCAGGTCGTGGATGATGGATCCCAAGTGGGGAGGGCAACGGAGAGGAGCTTCATGGTGAAGTCTGACTACGGATGGTGAAGAGGATGCAACCGCAGGATGAGGATGTGACGGTGGCTGAGTTACAGTTGAGGACGGAGCGAGCCGAAGGCGTCGAGTGCGAGAACGCGCACAGTAATAAGCCCTCCAAGGAGGGGAAGCAGGGATCGGCGAAACCCAAGCATTGTGTGCACGAAGTAAGGTATAATTTATGTGAAGGGATCGGTAGCGCTGGTTGATGAGTTCAAGTTCATTAGAATAGGCTTCGTTTGTAGCACGAAGAAGGTCGTTTTCAGATTGCAGAGCTTCTGCGGATGCAGCTGCTTCTGATACAGCGGATGTGACGGATTGAAGTTCTGTTACAAATCCGTGTAAGTATTCAGAAAGAAATTTCATGTTAAAGTCAAGGTGTTCTTGATCTCTGGCTGAAAGATGTAGGCCCCTCGATATGGTCGTGCGAAGCACCGATATTGTAGGGAACGGAGTTGGTCATGAAGGGGACGGTACATCCGCTGGGGAGATAGTTTGAAAGGTCTTGGGAGGGGACGTGGCCGGAGCACGAGTTGGAGAGGATAAGGACGTCACTGTTTGTTGTACCTTGGGAGATGGTCGTAGTTTTGGAGCCAAGGATGGCATCCTATTAGGACCGATACCTCGACGTGCGACCTTGACTTTGGCTGAAGATTTGACACCTGATGGTCCTGCTATCGCAGGAATTGCTTCAGTGTTTGGGAAAGCAGGCTTCTTTAGAGTATGAACCTAAGACAGCGGACATGTTGCAGGACGTTTGGTGGCTTTTCTGGGTGACAAAGGTTTAGTTACACTTGATACTTGCGATTGAGAAAAGGCCCGTAGTTCTTCTCGTTTTCGGGCTGCCCGTTGCATTCGTTGCCGGGATTGAAGTTGTTTCTTTCGGATGAGTGTCCATCGACTCCGCGAAATGGAAGCACAAATACGGTAGTTACGATTAAGTCCGTCGCACTGTCTGTGCCGCTGACAGCAAGGATGCGAATCAAAATGAAGCGCAGTGGAATTTTCGGAGAAGCCCAAGCATTTACATGCTTTGGGTGAAAGCACATTAATTTCCTTCGTGCTCGGTGCTTCAATGTTTGGCGTTATTTCAGCATTAGGTAGAGGATCCTCGGATGAAGAAGAGTCGGACATGTTGCACAGCAGGCCGGACACAGAAAAGCGTTAGACGCGCGTTTGAATAGTGAGGCGGACGAGAATGGTGGCGTCTGGTGGTGGAACGCAGTATTTTACTGCATAGTAAGCAGATACGGTGCTATGGTGTAGATTGAGGGTGGGTAGGATGAAGGACGATGTGGAGGACACAATATCGCAGCATCCCGTTCTCGTTCCTTCCCCATATCTTTTTTGCATGTTGTTCCGAATGGGGATTGGGGAGGTTGATAAACTGTAAGGCGGTGAAGCTAGAGGATAAAGACGCAGGTCTTGGATGAGAAAGGTGGAGAGTAATCCGAAAGGGGTGGCAGAAGACGAGGATTCGGATTGTATACAAAGCAATCCGGAATGACCCCCTTAATTGTCTTCAGTAATTGTAGTGGTGGAAGGATCATGGTCTCCTTGCAACGGAGGGTCAGTTTGAACCGAAAAGGATGGTTCCGAAGAATCAAGAGAGTCTAAGTCCTTGAGACGGGTTGATGGGTTGTAAAAGGTTGACTGGTCCGCCGATTTGCAAATAGTGAGTAAGGACAGGATGAACTGAGAAGCTGACCGACGGTGGAGGCCAACTTGACAGCAAATATTTGGGCTGTAAGCTGAAGCTTAAAAACAGGAATAGTAGTCTTAGGTACGAGAGAGAGTTCAGTCACAGGTCCCGCACCGACTGGGGTTGAATGCAGGGGATCGGGGACATGGCTGTAATGTCACAAGGTAGCGGAGCGGACAGTTTTGTAGGAGAGGATTGGGAAGCGGATAAGGCCGTCTTTAGAGTCTTGGTCAGCAATTAGTTCAAGAATTTCCACATCCAACTGGAGGGACCGAACAAGATGCAGAACGAGGAGTGTGTAATGCGAGACCATCCCTTGGCGTTCCTTTTACACGAGGCACGAGGATGGTGTAATCAAAAGTATGATGGGACGTGGCGGATGGCACGTAGACAGGAGCGAAGTGAGCAGCATGATGGAGTAGAGAAGAAATGTCGAGTAGTTTTGTAGTTTTTCTTTGTTTGTTGATGTTTTTTTTTTTTATTAAAAGCAAAAAGGAACAGAGCAAACTCTGCATTAATTCTTGAGTTGGAGAATCATGGTCCGTTGGCGTTGGTCCCGTCCGGAATATGCGGATTATGGGGTGGAGTAACAACGGACGTGCAAGAGATACTGCGAGAGTGAGAATGAGTGATGGTACAGGTTGTTGCAGGGTTTTTTCGAATAGCTCGGCTCACAGAGGTCTCACGGACTTGCACTGAGAGATGCACGTTCTAGCTGTTCCGCTGATGCTGATGGCAAGGCTTCCTGGAATTGAGATTTTACGGGAGCGAAGGACGGGAGGGGACATTGAAAGAGATAAACTCCGGTGACTGTCGTCCTAAAATCGTGTAGTGTACGTCGAAGTTAGACGAGGACGGCGACTCGTCACAAAGTAGATCCACGAAGACAGGTGATGGAGGAGGAGCAGGATCGTGACCCAGTGTGCGGTCATGAGCGGACGAGCAAGTAGGTGAAGCGACAGGGATGCAAAAGAGTCGCCGGAAAGTTTGGAACGGAGCTGGCAGGCGGACAGAGGATGGCGGAAGAAAAGCTAGCGAGGGCTTGTCCGAAGAGCCAAGTGGAATTCTTGAAGCAGGTGATGGTAAAGAAGGGGGCGAACGAGGATGCATACGTCCGTGAACCTCTGAGCCACCAGGTTTTGAAGAAGAATGACTGGAGGATGGTGCTTGCGAATTATAAGGGATGCGTCCCGAGACGGATCAGCCCCTGCGAAAAGCATCCCGTGTTGCTTCTAAAGGAAAGGAGGACAGCAATGCTGGGGAGATACCGGACGGCGGATTGAGTGGCTGTCTGACTATTGAGGACCGTTGAATAAGAGTGCGTCCTGACTGACGATGTGGCAGTTTGGAAGGCGGATGTATCCTGGGTCTAGGAGAGGATGGACTGGCCCTTCGTCCGGCAGTCCCAAGAGCTGACAAGAGGATGGGCGGGAGCGGAGCTTCAACCGGGAGATCCTTGGAAGTAGAAAGCTTGTTGGAAGAAGCCATATCGCGGATGGAGGACGAGAAGGACGCGTCCGATGGGAGGACGGAGTTTGCCGATCTGGAGGACCAGCAGATCTGAAGAAGAGGATGGAGCTCAAGGCGATCACGTTGACATGAGCGCTCTAGGAGAAATGATGCCATCGGACGGCTGCGCTGAGTATTTATAGCCAGTCCATTCTTGCGCATGCGCAGTAGTACAAGCCCAGCCAGGAAGCCAACTTTCAAGTTTCTAGGGAATTAAAGCTCAAAAGGTGGGAACGCTATAAAAAACCGGTAATATAAAGAGATAAATAAAAGGGGAAAAATTGAAAAAAACTATTTTAGACTAGTATAAATAGACCTGAGTACGTCTAAAACGACATAACGCTGAATGAACACAGTCGCATCATAGCATTTTTACATCCGCAGAGTTGTGAATGTCTTTTATCACCTTTAGAATTATTTTCGGTCCCGCCTACACAAATCAGTATCGAACAGACAAGATACCTATAGCGACATTGTCAGTGAATCAAATTATCTATTTCGTAATTCCCGGATCAGTAGATGAATATATTAATCTGGCTAATACTCTGGTGTACTTAAAAGTTAAAGTAAAAAAAAATTCAACTACTAACCTAATGGATGTCGAGTCTTCCCACGTGACACCAAACAGACTTATTTAAACACCCTTTTTAGTCAAGTGGACTTGACTATGAATGGAAAGCTAACCACCAATAGCACGGGTCAATACGGTTATAAAAGTTACATTCAAACTTTATTAAATTATGGTTCCGATGCAAAAAAAAAAGCAACTGACTGCTGCTTTGTGGTTAGACGCCAGTGATAGATCAGCAGCAATCAAAGGCAGTCGTGTAGTCGAATTAATGGGTCGACTTCATTGTGACATTGCTTTGCAAGTCAAACTTGTGCTGAATAATGTAGAAATAAAACCAAAATTTAATTTGAAAGTTGCGCAAGCGGGCATCGCTGCTGGTGTTACGGCACCTGTGTTCGAATTTGTGGATATGGCCTTGTTTGTAGAGAAAGTAAAACAAGCATCTAATATCTTGTTAGAGCACGTACGTGCGTTGAGTACTGGAACAGCTAAGTATCATTTTATAAAGACGGACGTTAAGGTCCACAGCATCGTCAACAATGCCAAATCGGCGCAATTCGACAATTTGTTCCAAGGTGTTATTCCGAATAGAATCGTCCTAGGGATGGTCAGTCACGCAGCCTACAATGGGGATTACAAAGCAAATTTTATGTTGTTCAGACCTTTCAACCTGAACTCATTAGGGGGTGTCCATTGATGGACAAATGATTAATAGGAAACCAATTGTTATGGACTTTGCTAACAAAAACTGCGCTGAAGCATATATTTCGATGTTCGGTGGACTCGGAACATTATACACAATTCTGGAAATGGGATTTCTTACGATGAATGGCAATCTGAGCATACTTTATTCTGCTTCGATTTCACGCCAGATCAGTCAAATTTCCGAAGTTCCCACGCGTCACTCGTTCGTAATGGCGTTGTGCGCGTTGAATTGAGATTCTCTGAAAATCTAATGGAAAACGTCAACTTGATAATTTATTCAGAAACGGACGTTTTGCTGGAAATTGACGAAAGAAGAAATGTTTTGACTGACTTTTGAAAAAAATGAATACCTTACAAATTGAAACTAAACTGTAACCAGAAAGTAGAAACATTATCAGTATTTACGCTAGCACCCAGCTTCCGAGGAAACCAAGAAGAGGTTGGATGGTGATGAATATATCTCCAGATTCACATAGTGGACTTCACTGGATCATCATTGGATGCGGAGAATATTTCGATCCCTTGGGTTTGCCACCCGTGAACAAGACTGTTATCGATTACTTGAATAAATGTAAAAAGCGGTGGTGGTTTAATCGTTTCCCTTTACAGAAATGTGGAACTATAGTCTGTGGACATTTTTGTATCTATTACATTACTGAGCGATGTAACGGTTTTACACCTACCCAAATTGTTAACCGTTTAAGGAAAATGACTAATCCTGGAAAATATGTGTATAATTACGTGAATAAAATATGATTTTTTTTCATTCCGTCTATTTATTTTGTCATAGTAAGGGGAGAGACCTATAAATACAGGATAGAGAGGTCGATCTACTAATCCATTCTTTTTTTTTTTTAGAAATGTCTTTTGTATGTGACATCTGTGGGAACACTTATGTTCACGCTAAAAATGTATACCGACATAAAAGGAAACACCATCCGGACCAATGTGCGGTTACTTTGCCACATCGACGAAAGAAACGCACATTCAATTGCTGTACGTGTAATGTTTCCTTTTCAACCTTAAGAGGTTTACGAGAACATAATAATAACTCTACCCATCGTGCGATACCACCACCACGACCATCATCACCACCTCCACCGCCGTTCATTCTGGAAGAGAGTGCATTCCAAAGCTTTTTCCAGAGATATGTCTACGCGCAAAAGGAAGATACCATCGACATACGAACTTATTTCGATATGATCAGAACCCATCTTTTAAGACTTTTTGATCATGTGCAACGACGATACAATCAATTTAAGTTTATGATGTGTTTTCATATTAATTTGGTTAAAGAAACCCCTGTCGAAAAAAAAATACAAATGTTTATTTATGCAGTACACCTATTACTGTTTTATTTGTTTAGATTTTAATAATGCTATCGATACTTCTTTAACAAAA
This sequence comes from Lithobius niger, assembly GCA_023313725.1. Lineage (NCBI taxonomy): Eukaryota > Metazoa > Arthropoda > Chilopoda > Lithobiomorpha > Lithobiidae > Lithobius > Lithobius niger. The sequence continues at coordinate 35,026 of JAHWFP010053418.1, read as the reverse complement.
ATTTTGAATAACTTCGAATCGTATCAGAAAAATGGATCAGGATGGGTAATACTTGCCATCGATAAATGTGATATCCATTTTGGTCACTACCTTCCTTTTCCTGGTGGTTGCAGTTATCATTTAGATGATTATTTAATTAATAAGCGTGCTTTGTTGAACATAAATTGTCATGACAGTCGTTGTTTTGTATATTCTGTACTGGCTGAATTGCATCGTGTTGACAAAAATAGTCATCCATCTCATTACAAGCATTACGAAAGGTTCTTGGGAATATTAAATCTCGATGGAATTAGTTTTCCGACAGCTCTCTCTGAAGTAAATCGTTTTGAAAAACAAAATAACATCGCAGTTAGTGTTTATGGTTATGAGAACAAAACGATTTCCCCCTTGCGTATTAGCAATTTAGAATCGGGTCAGATTGTTAAATTGTTATTTATTGGATAATAAACATTACTGCTTCATTAGAGATTTTAATCGCCTCACCTACAGTAATACGACCAGATATGTTTACCAGTATTGTATTTGCCCTTTGCATACTAAAGAAAAATTACAAGCGCACGAACTACTTTGTAAAGAAAACAAATTACAAAGACTAGAAATGCCTGATAAACAAATGATGCAATTCAACCATCACGATAAGCAATTACCAACACCCTATGTGGTATATGCAGACTTTGAATGCATATTACCTAAACTCAGTACTTGTCAGTCTGACCCTAATTCTTCTTATGTACAAAAATTAGAAACGCATGTACCGTGAGGGTTTGCTTATGTCATTGTTGATAACAACGGACAAGTTCATTCGTATAAAGTGTATAGGGGAGAGGATTGCGTAGAAATACTTTTTGAATGTCACATTTAATTGTTCAGGCAGAAATTGTATCCAAATTATCTGTAATTGCTCCCATGATTTACACAACCGTTGATGAAAAGAGTTTCAGAGCAGCAACACATTGTTATATTTGCAATTCATCATTTGCTCTTCACGATATGCGTGTACGTGACCATGATCATATTTCTGGCTTGTACAGAGGAGCAGCGCATCAACGTTGTAATTTATTGTATAAATATAAACCAACACTACCAATTTTATTCCATAACCAGAGTTCCTACGATTTACACCTAATCGTACGTGCTTTTATTTTGGTGACCATTCTGTGAAAATTATTCCAAAGACCACTGAACGGTAGCTATCCTTGAAAGTACGGAATATATTATTTTTGGACTCGTAATTCCTCGCAGTTCCTGTCTGCCTCTTTGGACACATTAGTTAAAACTGTGTCAGCATTTCCTTTAATGAAAATCATTTTTCGTAATACATACAAGGATCTCACCCGTAAAGGACAATATCCGTACGAGTATTTTGATTCATTTTCCAAGTTTGACGAACAACAACTTCCACCGAAAGAGTCATTCTATTCTACAATAACAGACGATGTCATCACGGACGAACAATATACATACGCACAACATGTGTGGAATTTGCTGGTTTGTCAAACGTTGGGTGATTATCATGATTACTATTTATTAACTGATGCGGTGCTCCTGGGTGACATTTTTCAGGCTCATCGCACCATGTGCTTGAAATATTATGACTAGACCCTGTCCATTACTTCAGTCTTCCAGGTTTGGCGTGGGATGCTGCTTTAAAATTAACCAACGAAAAACTTGAGTTATTAACAGATATCGATATGTACATGATATCGAACGTGGGGTACGTAGTGGCGTCTCCACAGTATCGAATCATTACGCAAACACTAACAATCCTTACCTGCCAAATTATAACCCCGATACAACTACGTCATACATAGAGTATTTGGATAAAAATAATCTGTACGGTTTTTGTTTGATGAAAGCCTTACCATATTCAGGTTATCGTTGGTTAACGGATGAAGAAATAGCTACGCTCGACGTGACAAATATTCCTGAAAATGACACTGGATATGTTTTGGAGGTAGATTTGAATTATCCTGAATACTTACACGACAAACATTCCGATTATCCCTTAGCATCAGAAAATCTGACAATAACTAACGAAATGTTTTCACCTTACAACAAAGATCTGCATGCACTATTCAAATTACCAAATTCCACTAAAAAATTAGTTTCACACTTTCTTCCCCGAAAAAATTACGTTTGTCACTATAAAAACTTGCAGTTCTATCTCTCGCACGGTTTGGTCCTTAAGAAAATACACAGAGTTGTGACTTTCAAACAAAAAGCTTGGTTGAAACCGTTTATCGAATTTAACTCTTTCACTGCTAAGCCCGAAAAAATATCGGGCCAAACACAAGCACAGGTTGAAGTATTAAAAACAGAGTCCTTACTATGCGCGAGATGGGCAACAATGCAGGAATGACAACAATACTAGGTTCCCTTAACAAGCCGACTCTAGAGACGGCCGTGGCCGAGTTGGTAGAGGCATGTGCCTCATGTTAAAGAGCTCCTTCAGGTTGCTAGTTCGAGCCCGTCCAGGTTACCCCTACTTTTTTGGAGATATAAAAAAAACGTAGCACTGAAAGGGTTAACACTGAAAAACGACAACAGTCTGCAACTTAATTTGAACGTGAAAATTTTAAACTGGCAAACAACAGTATTTATGGAAAAAACCTGTAGAACGTAGGTAAACACGTCTCGATCAAATTGACAAGCACATTAGCTAGAACAAGGAAATTATTAGCCAAACTCTCAGTCACATACTTTAAGCCATTAACTGACCAGTTAGGTTTGTTTAGACTACAGAGGTTAAAAGTAATATTAAGCAAGCCAGTTCACTTAGGATTTGCTGTGTTAGACCTATCTAAATTATCGATGTTAGAGTTCCATTATGATTACATCATTCCAAAATATGGTGATAATTGTAAATTATTAACGACGATACCGATTCGTTCATCTATCACATATTCACCGATGACTTGTATCGGGATGTGGTTGAATCACGTCATTTGTTGAACACGAGCAATTACCCAACTAATCATTTTTTTTATTTTCCAACGAAAATAAAAAAGTTCCCGAAAAATGAAAGATGAAACTGCATCCATACCCATTTCTAGGTTTGTTGGGTTGAAATAAAAAAGGTTGGAAAAGGGATAAAGAAATCTGTTTTACAGAATCACATAACTATAGTTTGTTCCACATTATGTTTGCAGGAACCTGACTGTATGATGGTATGTTTCCTGGCACTGCGAGTGCAAAAACATGTGGACATCACACTTGTAGACTCTACACAGTTACTGGTAGAGTCTACGACTGAGATATTGATATGTTTTTTCCACTCTTGGTGGAAGGAAAGTGGCGTCATACAGGTAGTTTCCTGCAAACATAATGTGGAACAAACTATAGTGATGATTACGTACATTGTTTACAGGAACGACAACGCTTTTCATATTAACTGACAAACATTAGAAGTTACGACCACTTGTTATTTACCATCGAACAAAGAAAACTTTGTTTAACAGCTTACGATGACAAAAGGTGGATCTTACTCTGCGGCAATGTTACAGTTCCTTACGGCAGGAGCCTTACGGTCATTACAGCACATTATAAATACAGACACATCACCCAATAGTGTATGTTATTCAATTACAAGTCTTCGAACAATGAGGAGCGGTTTGATGTACAGCATAGATTCTATGAATCTGTTCACTACTACGGGACGAAAAAAAGACTTTTGTCAATAATTGGTCTATGGATGGTGAACAATCAGCACACAACATGGCCAGAGGAGGATTTTTTCGTGCAGCACGAGATAACAACGATTGTGTTGTTTGTTCCTATTGCGATTGGAAATTTTTTTCGTGGAGTATAACTGATCTGCCTTCAGAGTATCACAAGACAATGAATCCAAGCTGTCCCTGCATAAGACGCTATCCGTATGGAACGAATGCCTTATCCGAACTAGCAAACATTTTCCCTGAAACAGCGCTCTGTGGTATTGGATGTGGTCGTGGATTCGATTGTAATAATCAACTTAGTGATCGTTTTTTCAAAGAAGCATTGAAACATTTTTAACATATTGTATCGTGTAAGAAAATAAAACTAATTGTATTTACTTTCACGTGTTTGTCATTTACTGCTTTTATTTACTATATTAAGTAATATTTAGTATCGAAATGTTATTCCATCCAGTTTATTCATACATAGTTGAAATAAATTAAACATAACCCATACACTAAAAAAATTAAAAAGATGTATCAGAGGTGAGATTCGAACTCACGCCCTCATTTGAGGATAAGATCATTTGAGGAACAGAACTTGTATCTGATGCCTTAGACCACTCGGCCACTATGACATAACCTACATAATGTTGAAAACTGAAAGATAACCATATAGGAATAACGTTACTTCCTACGACGTCACGTACGTGACTATCGAGGAATGACGTTACTTTTTTTGGTGACCTTGACCTTCGACCACGCGTACGTGACACGAATACACAAGTAAGAGCTAGAGCCGTTCACTGTATCACATTTTTGTAACTACTCACACTGTCTTTGGTCTCTTCTAGTCTAGCACATAATCAAAAAAATGTTTTGGTTTCACCGTATAGCGGGTGGACCTTCTGATGTTTTGTGCTTCACTTCTAATTCCTTCTAGCATGTCTTGTGCATCCCTGTTGGGCAGTTGTTCAGTTGTTTCAGGCAAATCTTCTTCAAAGCCGAAGTGTACTGCAGGGCTTCTTTCTTCCACCGGTTTGAATTTGGATTCCAAAACTGGGGAAATCTTGACATCGTCACCTCCTGCCGCCAGTGGGGTCCTAGTCTCCTGCACTGGGGTGTCCGTAGTTGTGGTTGTTGTTGCTCTCAACAGCTTGACAAATTATTGGTTTCGGGTTATTTGGTGCCCGGATCGGTTAGCTGTTAGCATTGTACCTATAACCCTAGTAACAACGTATGGTTAGGGTCTTATGGTGTGGACAGTTCGTATGTCTTTTATTGTTTCACGAGAACTCTGTCACCTTTTTGGAAAACATGGCGTTCGCTACTGAGCTTGGCATCGGAGTGCTGTTTCATTTTAGCCTTTTCTTCAATGTCTTTCTTCGAATAGCACTATCTTGCAGTCTTGGTCTTGAGGCAGTCCAGTTCTCAAGTTTCTTCCGAACAGCAACGTAGCTGGAGGTTTTCCCGTTGATGGGTGAGGTGTGCTTCGGTAGCTCTGAAGAAATTTGTTAGTGGGTCAGACCAATGATATGTGCTGTTCGTATGGCCTTCATGAATGGTTTCATGAACCTTTCAGCTTCAGTATTCACGTTTGGTCAGTATGGAGTAATTTTTCTGTGTGTGAACCTGACTTGTTTTGCGAATTGTTGAAAGTCCAGTCCAGAAAATGGTGGTCCACTGTCAGATTTGACTTGCATTGGTGATCCAAATAATAGTTTAGGAATGACGGTCGTTGCCGCTGTCGAGTTGACGATGCACACTACTGGGTAACGAGAATATTCATCAATTATGACCATAAAATACCTCGATTATGGCAGTGGCCCCAAAAAATCGATTGAAATGTGTAACCAGGGTCCTGGCGGTAGTGGGCTCATTGTTAATGGCATTCATGTGGGAGAATTTGTACTTGTAGATGCTTGACAAGGCACACACATCTTCACATGTTCAGCAACTTTTGCATCCATTTTAGGAAACCATACTTTTTCTCGTAATAAACATTTTGTTTTGGACTCGCCTTGATGGCCTACGTGTCAAGAGTTATTACTTTGTTTTGTAAAGACTCAGGAATTACAATTCTGCCTCCCTTTAAGACAGTCCCAGTTTTGTGGTGCACAGTTAGTTCGTGACGAATTGCATAATATTGTTTCATCTCACTCTCTTTTGATCACTAATTGGTTTGTAATGCAATTTTCATTTTGGACAGTACTTTGTCAGTTTTGGTTTCCGGACTGATTTCATCGAGTGTCATGGCTTTTGGTGTAGCATCACTCACTAACATATTCACATTTTTGTTTGCAAGTTTTTGTAATTTATTTTTTCTGGTGCTGGTTTGCTGATATGACGTGACAAGTAGTCTGCGGGATACTTCTGTCCAGGAATATATTCAACTGTGTAGTTGTATTGTTGCATGCATTGATGCTACTTCTCTATCCTTGCCGAAGGTTGAGAATTTGGGTTCATCAGTATGTGCACTAATGGTTTGTGATCACTGAAAATTTTAAGTGGTGCTCCAAACATATACAAACGAAAATGTTCACATCTCCATAAAATGGAAAGCATTTCTCGCAAGCTGCGAGTATTTTTTTTCTGTGTCATTCAGTTGACTTTTTGGAACACAGATTGTTCTTCTTTTCCCCATTTCCACGGAGCATTTTTCTGTGTTAGATCTGTGAGTGGCTTGGTAACAGAGGCTAAGTCGGGCATGAATCGAGCACAGTATTGTGCCATATCAAGAAAACTTCTTACCCCTTGTGGCGTCATCGGCCATGGTGCACTGTTGATTGCAGATGCTTTATCGGGGTCAACCGACATGCCTGAACTAGAAAATATATAGCCATAGTACTTGAGAGTAGTGTTGTTGAACTCGCATTTGGCAGGGTTCAAAGTTAAGTTGTTCTCACGGAGTCTTTGTAGTACTCGTCGTAGAATCATATAATGCTGCATAAATTGTGCTGATTATGCTGATATTTATTGTACCGAAACATCTCTCAGTAGGCTTCTGATAGCTTCTTGAAATTGTTCTGCCGCTGAGTTTGTGCCAAAATTTAACCTTTTGATCCAACCACTGGCATTGCCATGCATTCTTTGAACTCTCAACATACAGTAGCCTGAGACAAGACCGCTGTTCTGCTTAAGTCCAATGCCCTCTATGACAACCACCTTAGGGCATTAGAATCTCTCGTCATCAAACAGTTTGAGATGAAAGGAGTCCCTCTCATGAACATTGCATCCCCCAGCTACACCAACATCAACCTGCTGGTTAGCCCTGAATTTGGCACGGCCCTGGACAGAGAGTGGGCAGTCCAGTTCCACCAACAGATCAGTGGTCCTGCTGAAGTGCGCGAGCGCGAGCGTTCAAATTTGGGTTCGACTAAAGACGCTGAGATGTAACCAAACTTTTTCGTGGTTTTGGCATTATTCTGAAGAAGGAGATTGGATTTCTCCGAAAATTTAATTGTTGAACTGTGTTTGTTCTACGTTGGTGGTTGTGGTATCATGTAGTCGGATGCCACCGCTTGAAATAGCGGACGCTATGGATTGTACAGATCAGTGGGGGCAGCGCGACCTGGGTGTTGCTAATAAAGTGGGTTGTTGTTCATGTGTATACGATGGCGGTAGTCATTAAGAACGCAGCGCTGTTTTTAAAAATTTACAAATCACTGTGTAACACTGGCGACGAGGAATGTACGAGTCGACGCAGGAAGGCTCAAGGCTCAATGTTGAAAGCTAGGAACATTGCTAAGAAATCATTAGAAGAAAAAAAAACCCTCACTAAGCCCAAACACGTTTTCAGCAGAAAGGTAAAGACAAGATGGCGCTACCACGTTTTCCGGGTTTTGAAATTGAGACGGAGCAAGCGTCGATTGGTGTTCGATGGGAAAAGTGGATTTCAAGATTTGAAAACTATTTATCAGCGTTTAGCATCACAAGTAACAAACGAAAAAGGGCGTTACTATTGTATAGTGTAGGAGAACCAGTGCAAGATATTTCCGATGCTCTGCCACATACTGGAGGTAATACAAACTATGCAACTGCAAAAACGAAATTAACAGAGTATTTTTCACCACAGTAAAACGTGGAGTATGAATTATATGTATTCCGCAAAATGAAGCAGGTGTCAACAGAGACATTAGATAATTATGCTTCACGTTTACGACAAAAAGCAAAGAACTGTAAATTTGCAGATGTGGAAAGAGAAATAAAATCTCAAATCATTCAAGGTTGTGCTTCAGGGCGATTGTGCCGGAAGATAATGGCAGATCCAGCGTTGACATTGACTGATGTATTAAAATTGGGTCGATCTCTTGAGTTGGTGAGCATCCAAGCAAAGGAAATTGAAGAACCATGTAAACAGTTCGAACAGCTAACATTAGACGAAGAGCAAGTAAATGCAACATCTCAACGAAATTTAGGAGCTAGACCAAAATTTCACCAGCAATACCAAGAGCGTCAGTTTGGTAAAAATACCAACAAAAAATTATGTAGGGGGTGCGGTGGAAGTTATCCACATTCTGGAGGTAGAGAGACTTGTCCAGCTTGGGGGAAAGTGTGTAATGCCTGTAAAAAGAATAATCATTTCGCAGCTCAATGTATGTCTCAAAGAAATCACATAGCAGATAGGTCTACATCTAAAAAGCAAACAGCAAGAGTAATAAATGTGGCGAGTAGCAGCCTAATTTCATCCTCAAGCAGCGATGATGATTACGTGAATGCTTTGACAGACAGGAAGCAAACACGGTTTAATAACACAGTGTGTAAGAGTGTGGATTTTGACTTGAGTCACAAACAACCAAAGGCAAAAATACTCATGAATGGTGTACCAATGGTAGTTATGATTGACACGGGAGCTATGGTAAATTTAGTCACTTTGCCATACCTGCAAAAATTAGGGAACATTAAATTAAATCCATCTACGGCAAGAATTTACTTGTATGGCCGTGAGAAGGAACCACTTCACCTTTGGGGGAAATTTACGGCAATCTATGAAACATGGACAAGAACTTAGAAGCAGAATTTCAAGTAACAAAGACAAATGAGCAACCTTTGATAGGCTACAAAACAGCTGTTGACCTAGGTTTAATCCAAATAGTTCATACAATGAGTGAGCATGATTTGACCATAGAAGAAATTGAAGAAAAATTTCCACGAGTTTTTAAGGGTGTCGGGTGCCTTAGAGATTATGAAGTAAAAATTTATGTTGACAAAACCATAACTCCAACAGCACTACCACACAGACGAGTACCATTCCACCTAAGAGAAAAAGTGGATCTCGAGCTGAAACGTTTAGAAAAACAAGACATTATAGAAAAAGTGACAGGTCCGATAACATGGGTATCACCAATTGTCATAGTTCCGAAACCAGATGGGGAATCTATTCGAGTGTGTATACACATGACAGCCCCAAATAAAGCAGTTCAGAGAAGACGACATGTTATGCCGACATTAGAGGACTTGCAGGGGTCGCAGCCAACCTATAAAAAACTATAAAACCTATAAAAGCCTATATTTTAGTTTTGACTCTATATTTTTGCCAAAATAACCTATAAAACCTATAATAACCTATATTTTGAAAAGCTGGTTCTGGAGCAGTGTACTTTTAAATTGCAATCTCAACCTTTTAGTTATTTAATAATCGAAATCGGTTGACTACATCCTATGTCCCGCGAGGTTGCCTTTTCGTGGAGTCCGAGCATACAAAACTAAAAGTTGGTTATCGACAGGGTACTCTTACAAACCACACACACACACCCGGGAAAATGTAACTGAGGATGAGTCACAAAAAAAAAAAAAAATTAAATCGTTATTTATTATCATTAGTACTTTATCATTACAGTCGTAGTTTAGTAATATGTCCCTATGAAATCATGGCCTGTAGTTTGAGCAGCATTACGGGTATAAAACATATTCCTGATTGCGGTGCACCTTTCAGATATCAACTACAAGCGTGTTTTGTTAAGAGGCGGTTTGCTCCGTGCAATGGTTAGCTTGGCAAAAATGTTCGTTTTAAAGAATCCAAGGTTTCCACACAATTTTAAATAATTTTAAGATAGTTTTAATTGAGTCGGAATGATTCATGGGCTCTCAATGAGAGGTATCACATTAAAAAAGTTTATTTGCGAGTAGGGACTTCAAAATTACACTTGATTTAGGCCCCTTCGTGTTTCGTGCTGAAGTGATTCACGTCAAGCACGATTGCCTTATTAAAATTCAAGAGTTTATTTGCTGGTTGATGCTATAAAGGTAATGTAGGCACATAGGAGTTTTTCATGAACTGCAAAGAACCCCTTTTGTTTGTTAGGTGGGGGGGGGGGGAGCTGAAACTCCCTACAACTGCTGGTTTAAAATTAAGTGTGCATAGTTATTTTGTTAAATTATTTTCAATGTGCTATTACATGCACATGGTTTTACGCAAGCCCAACATTTTATTAAATAGCCAATCGTGCAGTCCTTTCAGTATTTATCATGGGGATGCGAGGGGGGAGGGCAAGGGAAGAGAAGCAGAGGAAATTATAGGGGTGGGGCTTCATTAACTTTTCAGGTTTTATACGTGGCAGACGGGTCACACATTTTTTTTACCCCGTAAAAGTAGGGCCACCTTAAAAGCCACTGACTAAACTGGCGAAAGATACATTTCTGGACTTCAAAGATGACACTTTCAACCGTCAACAGTTCTAAAAACGTCTTGGCATCTGCCTTCCCCCCCCCCCACCCACGATGTAAATGTTTACTTTTATATAATAAAAGGAAAGAATTTGAGATACCAAATTTTATTAGGCTACCATTTCTTGCCACTAAATGACGCTGTTAGTAGGGTTTTAACTGATTTAATTTGTATGCAGATATATTTTTTTGTCCCTAAAAAGATACATTTTATCAAAAAAGGCAAAATGAGTTAAACTGCTAAAAACAGCATGTAGTGACAAGAAATAGTACAAAAAATGGTAAATCACAAAGTTATTATTTGTATTGTATAAAATGCTAAATGCAAAGGATTTTAATTTCGCTTTCTGTATTTACAAGAGTTGAAAAATATGTGTGCGTATCTGTAGGCCTATGTACATCATTAATCTGCATTAAATATGTGCATCATTAATGTACATCAAATATGTGCATGCTTATTCCTTAAGTCCTCTTGAACCTACAAAGATGATAGTAGCACCAAATGATATTACTCCTCGGCTAGGCCTATTTTCATTGCTGTAACTTGATTTTTTTTAGCCTAAAATACACGCAAAACTGCTCAGAAGTCATCAAAATTCGATTAGCCAAACTAATCAGAAAAAAATAAAGTATATGAAACTTGGATCGACACCAATAGAGTGAGCGAAGTGAAGTAAATCACATTATTTGCCCTTTAAATAATGAAATAAACAAACAAAAAACCTATAAAAACCTATTTATTTGCTGAAAAATAACCTATAAAAACCTTCATTTTTAATTGTACAACCAATTTTTTAACCTATATTTTTAAATAAGACCTGGACTTGGTTTATGACTTGAATGGGCCTACGTGCTTCTCAAAATTAGACTTGCATAAAGCGTTTCACTAGCTAAAATTATCGGAGGACTCTTGAGAGATAACATTCTCAACACATACAGGACTGTGGCGGTACAAGAGGTTATTTTTTGGAATTTCCTCAGCGCCAGAGGAATTCCAAGAAGTGATAGAACAACTCATAGCCGATATCCCAGGCACGAAAAACAGAAGCGATGATATAATTGTGCATGGGAAAGATAGGACAGCTCATGATAGATCCCTTTTTGCAGTTTTACGTTTGGAAGATTGCAACTTGACATTAAATCCAAAAAAGTGTGTGATTCATAAGACTAGACTAGAATTTTACGGTCTCATATTCTCAGCAGATGGAATTTCACCAGATCCGAAGAAAATAGAAGCAATCACTCAGATGTCAACCCCAGCATCAGCAAGTGAGGTCCGAAGCCTACTGGGTATGGTGACGTATTGCTCTCGTTTCATCCCAGACTGTGCAACGGTCACCGCTCCCTTGTGCCAGCTAACCCACAAGGATGTTCCATGGGAGTGGGACACAGACCACGATCAAGCACTCGACATAATCAAACAGAGATTGGTTTCAGCAGAAACCATGGCTTACTTTGACCCTAAAAAGCACACGGAATTGGACATTGACGCGAGCCTGACAGGTTTGGGTTCCATGCTCGTGCAGCGAACAACAGCGACAAGTAATGATGCCAGGGGGATAACATATTCCAGTAAAGCACTAACAGAGGTAGAACAGCGTTATTCACAGACGGAACGTGAGGCCCATGCGATCGTGTGGGGGGTGTGAGCACAATCACATCTATTTATACGGGAACTCCTTCACGATCGTAACTGATCACAAACCTCTAGAAATGATTTTTGGTGTCAACTCGAAAACAAGACCCCCAGCGAGAATTGAGAGATGGAAGTTGCGGCTTCAAGTGTACAATTTCAAAGTTGTGTATCGTACAGGAAAAGACACCCGGCAGATTATCTTTCACGTCATGCGTCAGCAGAAATACACAAGAAATATTGTACTGAAGCGAGTGAGCACATGCTTTTTCTGGCCAATTCTGCGATACCGAAAGCGGTTGGTTTGAGTGACGTGAGGGGTGAGACAGAAAAGGACAAACAACTTCAGATAACAAAAAAAGTTATCTCGGCGCTAAAATCAGGGACGTGGAACTTAAGTGAACCAGCGTTAAAACCATACTTCAACGTAAAAGATAAGTTAACACTCGCAGAGGATTCAAGCTAGGTATTGCGTGGAACAAGACTTGTGATTCCAACATCATTGCAACAATAGTATTACTGATAGCGCATGAGGGACATCAAGGCATCGCAAAGACGAAACAGTTAATCCGAGAGACTGTATGGTTTCCGTCAGTTGACGGGCCAAGTTGAGCAGATGGTCAAAGAGTGTCCTGCATGCCAATGCATAAAGGGCAATGGAATGGAAGAACCCGTGAAGCCCTCAGAGTTGCCTACTTACCCATGGCAACAAGTCAGCACAGATTTCTGTGGTCCGTGGCCATCGGGTGACTATGTACTGGTGCTAATTGATGACTATTCAAAATTTCCAGAAGTAGAAGTCATCAGATCTACATCGGCCGAATCGACGATACACAAAATGGAAAATTTTTTTTCCACGCTTGCCGTACCGGCTGTCCTAAAGTCGGATAATGGGCCTCCTTTTCAGAGTTTGGAGTTTGCCATTTTCACTCAAACTCTTGGGTTTAAACACAGAAAGATTACGCCGCAGTGGCCTAAAGCAAATGGCGAGGCGTTGCATTTCATGAGAACACTAAAAGCGGTCATGCAAACAGCAACAGTGGAGGGGAAAAACTGGAAGAAAGATTTACAGACAGTTCTAAGAAATTACCGAGCAACAACATACCCTTCGACAGGTTTCTCGCCAGCAGAAGTGATGTTTGGGAGACAAATGAAAACTAAGCTTCACAGAGCAGTGGACCCAGTATCAGCAGTTCATGAGAACATGAAAGCTTTAAGAGCAAACGTCCATCACAGGATGAAAATAAATGATAAGGCCAAGCCAGGAAAACGCCTTCAAGTAGGAGACACAGTTCTTGTCAGACAGGATACGAAAAATAAGTTCACTCCAAGATTTCAACCAAAGCCGTTCAACATAATCAATATGAAGGGATCAATGATTACGGCAGAAAACAAAGAGAAGCAGATAGTTAGAAACGCATCATTTTTTAAGAAAGTTCCTACGACCATAAATAGGTTTCGAGGAGGAGAGGAGAGCGAAGAAGACGATATTGAAGATGACATGTGCAAACAATTAGGCCCTTGCAAGATCATCCAGAGAATGAAGTGATGCAGAGGAGGAATCGACAGAGAGAGAGATTACGTGCACCAACTCGTCTGATAGAACAGTGCTAACTGAACAAGAAAAAAAAATTCTTATGATTTATTGATATACCATAAATCGCCTATTAAACGCCCATGGGCGGCTAAAATTAATTCGATAAAAAAGTGGAGGGGGCGTTAACAAGGCTTAAAACAAAATTTCTGACCTTAACATATTTTTTGGGGTGGCTGTTTAGGCCTAAATCCATCACGGTAAAGTTGATTATTCACATGCGTGGTCTGGGTTCAATCTAGCATTAACACAATCTTTTTTTCTTTTTTAGTGAATTGGAAAATTGATTAAAAGTTTACCGAAATCAACGTTTTATCCCTTTAAATCTTGTTTGTTCTGCAGCAAAATTAACAAAAATATTCATAAATTTAACGAAATCAACATTTAATCCAACACGATTCACGGGAGCATTTGTAATCACGGAAAAGTCGGCAATATTAGGCCTACGCGAGCGATCATTGATGTGCGTAATATAGATTCCGTCTAGTGAAAACGCTTTACCTTTTTCCCATTTATTCTCAAATTTAGTTTATTGGATCGTCCTCCTTCCAATATCTAACATAATTCAAAGTTAAAACTAATTTTTAACCTTCAAACACACAAACCTCCAAAACAGACAACGTGATTCACCACTGGAAAATGCGTGTGTTGACATTTATCACCATAGAGTTATATATTGTCGTCCAAGACGGAAGTTCTGGCGGAAATAGATGCGTAGGTTTGGACCCGTGGAGCCCCAGTAATGGACGCGAAGTGGTGGACTCGTCAAGACTGCGTAAGCGCTTGAAACATCCGGTCTACTGCGTCCGTTATGACGTTACTCCGGTTGGCGTTTTCCGGTTGTGAATCGCGTGTCTGTTTAGAAGGTTTTGTGATGGTTAAAAATTAGTTTTAACTTTGAATTATGTTAGATATTGGAAGGAGGACGATCTAATAATCTAAATTTGAGAATAAATGAGAAAAAGGTATAGCGTTTTCACTAGACTGAATCCATATTACGCACATCAATGATCGATCGCATAGGCCTAATATTGCCGACTTTTACGCGATTACAAATGCTCCCGTGAATCGTGTTGAATTAAATGGTGATTTCGTAAAATTATGAATCTTTTCATTCATTTTGCTGCAGAACAACCAAGATTTAAAGGGATAATGCATTGATTTCTTTAAACGTTTGAAGCTTTTAGTCAATTTCACGATTGACTAAAAAAAAACTATTGGAGAGGGAGAGGCATTAATAAAGCTACTATACGATTTCTGACCTGAAGGCATTTTGGGGGGTGGCGTTAACAAAGCCAGGGCGTTTATAAGGCGATTTACAGTATTATCAAACATAGTGAAAAACATCATCCTTTAGACAGTAACATTAGATTGTTTTAAATTAGGCTAGATGAGATTGTAAGTAGTTGAAGATTTGTTTAATGCCAAAGAAAAGGAGGGATGTGGTATCGTGTAGTCGGTGTAGTGACTCATCCTGCCTCAGCTCCTGCCAACGTCAATATTGGACGACCTGATGCTGGGACTGATGACCCAGCATCTTGATTCCCTTGAGCTGAGCTTGGATGACGATCTTAAGTGTGCCCTGCCTCTATTATTAAAACTCACTCACTGTATTGTTGTGTATTCCGTAATCAAATCAATTGTTAAGCATGTGCATTGCCTTGTTAACGTATTGTTAATTTAAGTAATACGATAATTTCATTCCAAGCCCCCATTCGATCCAAAATCTTCCGTAAGTAATCTTTGGCTTATCAATTAGAAATTTGTTGTCTTTTCCTCCCCAATTTCCCCAGTCCTCCACACTTAAGCCATCATGTCCCTATTATTCATTGTATTTAGTCATCACATTAACATTTATTAAGAACTGTTTGGTTAAGTCGTGGCAGGCGAAGCTATGTGTAAAATCCAGCATTGAAACATCAAATATTGAACCCAACCAAATGTCTTCTTAATTATTGAATTTCGTACATTGAACCATCCCCACACTTTAGTATTATCACGTTAGGGTCGCCCACTCCCCCAAACCTGCACATTTTTGGTGCATCGGCCGGGAATCGAACCCGGGCCGCCCGCGTGGCAGGCGAGCATTCTACCACAGAACCACCGATGTAGTAGTGGCCTGCTCACTACTTTTTACATCGTCCAAAACAGTTGCTGGCGTCGAAATCGTGATGAATCTGGATGCTTCCAGCCTCGCTTTTGTTGCACGAAGCGGATAACGTGGCGTGTCTTCGTCCATTGTTTCTATTAAAACTTGTAAACTGCCCTAAACGGGTACAGGACAGGGGAGTGGAGGGATTTGGCTTCTCCTAACAACCCTGACAAATTCACTTTCATGATTATAAAATCCTCAACATTGCATAAGAAATTGGGGGTTCGAAATTCAAATTTTTAACGTTTTGGCTGAAATGCACCAAAAATGTGGAGGTTTGGGGGAGTGGGCGACCCTAACGTGATAATACTAAAGTGTGGGGATGGTTCAATGTACGAAATTCAATAATTAAGAAGACATTTGGTTGGGTTCAATATTTGATGTTTCAATGCTGGATTTTACACATAGCTTCGCCTGCCACGACTTAACCAAACAGTTCTTAATAAATGTTAATGTGATGGCTAAATACAATGAATAACAGGGACATGATGGCTTAAGTGTGGAGGACTGGGGAAATTGGGGAGGAAAGACAACAAATTTATAATTGATAAGCCAAAGATTACTTACGGAAGATTTGGGATCAAATGGGGGCTTGGAATGACATTATCGTATTACTTAAATTAACAATACGCTGGCAAGGCAATGCACATGTATGCTTGACAATTGATTTGATTACGGAATACACAACAATACAGTGAGTGAGTTTTAATAATAGAGGCAGGGCACACTTAAGATCGTCATCCAAGCTCAGCTCAAGGGAATCAAGATGCTGGGTCATCAGTCCCAGCATCAGGTCGCCCAATATTGACGTTGGCAGGAGCTGAGGCAGGATGAGTCACTACATCGGATGCCACCACTTTTAATAGCGGAGGCTATGGATTGTACAGATCAGTGGGGCAGCGCGACCTGGGTGTCGCTAATAAAGTGGGTTGTTGTTCATGTGTATACAATGGTGGTAGTCAGTCATTAAGAACGCAGCGCTGTTTTTAAAAATTTACAGATCACTATGTAACAGTGGTATTGTGTTATTGTTTTGGAGATGTATTTAAAATACCACTGTATCAACCGGTTACCGGTGTTTTCGATTCATAATTTGATGATTCATCAACCATATGTGCTTTTTTCCCATAAATATTCATGGTTTTTCTTTTTACTAGCCATCTGTACACTTTTGGGTTTTTGAGAAGCTGACACCGCATAATCTTTCGTAGGTTTGCTAGACCTACAGACCAGGCTTAAATACTAACATTCACGCCAGCTGAGCATTTGTACTTTCTAAACCTGCAGACAGCTTTCATACGGTTTAATTTGTCACAACAATAGCACATTATATCACTTGGCTTTTTCTTTAACTTATTAGGACGTTTCTGTTGCACAGCATGTGTTTGAGACCACTGAAAGTACGTGACATTTTTTCCAGCCAATTCTTGAGTAAAAGCAAAAGTACAGGTTTTATCAAGGGTAACCTTAGACAGGTCTAAAGCTAACAATTGCTTTAAAGTGTCTGGATTACAGATTCCAACGATGAACCAGTCGTGTAGCATTGTACCATCGTCAGGACCATATTTCCATTTTAACGTAAGCCTTTTAAGTTCAGTGATGTAATCTGCTATAGACTTAACCCTTACTTGCTCAGGTCTTTGAAAATTAACTCACTCACAAAAGAAATTAGGTTTAGGGCATATGTTATATGTTAAGAAAGTATTTAATTGTGCTAAAAGTCTTAGTTCTAGGTGTGTCAGGTGTACATAAATTATGCAATAACTCACAGGTTTTTGTACCTACACTGGTTAGCAAAATAATCACCTGTTTATCAACTGGAACGTAGTACGAGGCAAGATATATCTCCACTCGCTTGAAGTTGATTGGCCAAGTTTCTAAACCTGAGTCATTCTCCTCGAGTTTTTTATGAGCTAAAGTAGTAGGAGTCTCGTCAGAAATATCTACAACAGCTTCCACCGCAATTATTTTAACTCCAGCATGAAAGGAGATTCCATACAATCTTCAAATTTCAATTTAAACTGGTCCCACAAAGCAACAATCAGAACACTAGAACAATTACTAGTTACACCAAATTGAGTAAACTACACTCAAATGGTTCCACTTCACTACAGGCCTAGGCTAGTCTTTGTGCCACTAGCTAGGTCCAACTAAGTCACTAGCGCAAATGATAACTGATAAAGGTAACTTTACACTTTTTAATTACGTACTCAACCGGTTTCCGGCAGTGGCAACGCTTACCTTTCTAGGTTCTTCATCAAAACGGGAAACTATTGTCACAAAAGTAAGCTGACTGGTATTACAATTTGCCTTACCAACTTAAACGTTAAACTAAGTGATAAAATAATGCATATATCACACTGACCAGTCACTTAGTAATAGATATAAATAGACATAAATCGCTGGAAATAATATTAAGGAAAATTGGAAATTAGCCAACAGCGAAAATAATACACTAGAAATAACGTAGTTCAGTAAGCCACCTTTATGCACTTACGTTTTGTCGGAATGGCATGACCCGGATTCGAACCAGCTACCCAGTTCGCCCCCAGATCACTTGCATAGCACCTTAACCGCTATGGCCACACCCTCCTCCGAATTATATATAATTCTGAAGCTTCACGATTATGCAGTTTTAAACTAAACGCAAGTGCTATGAAAACACAAAAGTTTACACTTTTTAACACATTTAAAGCTTATAATCCAATAATTCACAATAGGGTTTCAATAAACAATTTCATGCAGCTTAATCTTTAGAAA
>JAHWFP010053418.1:0-16168 GCA_023313725.1 Lithobius niger | reverse complement strand
CTGTTTTTAAAAATTTACAGATCACTATGTAACAGTGGTATTGTGTTATTGTTTTGGAGATGTATTTAAAATACCACTGTATCAACCGGTTACCGGTGTTTTCGATTCATAATTTGATGATTCATCAACCATATGTGCTTTTTTCCCATAAATATTCATGGTTTTTCTTTTTACTAGCCATCTGTACACTTTTGGGTTTTTGAGAAGCTGACACCGCATAATCTTTCGTAGGTTTGCTAGACCTACAGACCAGGCTTAAATACTAACATTCACGCCAGCTGAGCATTTGTACTTTCTAAACCTGCAGACAGCTTTCATACGGTTTAATTTGTCACAACAATAGCACATTATATCACTTGGCTTTTTCTTTAACTTATTAGGACGTTTCTGTTGCACAGCATGTGTTTGAGACCACTGAAAGTACGTGACATTTTTTCCAGCCAATTCTTGAGTAAAAGCAAAAGTACAGGTTTTATCAAGGGTAACCTTAGACAGGTCTAAAGCTAACAATTGCTTTAAAGTGTCTGGATTACAGATTCCAACGATGAACCAGTCGTGTAGCATTGTACCATCGTCAGGACCATATTTCCATTTTAACGTAAGCCTTTTAAGTTCAGTGATGTAATCTGCTATAGACTTAACCCTTACTTGCTCAGGTCTTTGAAAATTAACTCACTCACAAAAGAAATTAGGTTTAGGGCATATGTTATATGTTAAGAAAGTATTTAATTGTGCTAAAAGTCTTAGTTCTAGGTGTGTCAGGTGTACATAAATTATGCAATAACTCACAGGTTTTTGTACCTACACTGGTTAGCAAAATAATCACCTGTTTATCAACTGGAACGTAGTACGAGGCAAGATATATCTCCACTCGCTTGAAGTTGATTGGCCAAGTTTCTAAACCTGAGTCATTCTCCTCGAGTTTTTTATGAGCTAAAGTAGTAGGAGTCTCGTCAGAAATATCTACAACAGCTTCCACCGCAATTATTTTAACTCCAGCATGAAAGGAGATTCCATACAATCTTCAAATTTCAATTTAAACTGGTCCCACAAAGCAACAATCAGAACACTAGAACAATTACTAGTTACACCAAATTGAGTAAACTGCACTCAAATGGTTCCACTTCACTACAGGCCTAGGCTAGTCTTTGTGCCACTAGCTAGGTCCAACTAAGTCACTAGCGCAAATGATAACTGATAAAGGTAACTTTACACTTTTTAATTACGTACTCAACCGGTTTCCGGCAGTGGCAACGCTTACCTTTCTAGGTTCTTTATCAAAACGGGAAACTATTGTCACAAAAGTAAGCTGACTGGTATTAAAATTTGCCTTACCAACTTAAACGTTAAACTAAGTGATAAAATAATGCATATATCACACTGACCAGTCACTTAGTAATAGATATAAATAGACATAAATCGCTGGAAATAATATTAAGGAAAATTGGAAATTAGCCAACAGCGAAAATAATACACTAGAAATAACGTAGTTCAGTAAGCCACCTTTATGCACTTACGTTTTGTCGGAATGGCATGACCCGGATTCGAACCAGCTACCCAGTTCGCCCCCAGATCACTTGCATAGCACCTTAACCGCTATGGCCACACCCTCCTCCGAATTATATATAATTCTGAAGCTTCACGATTATGCAGTTTTAAACTAAACGCAAGTGCTATGAAAACACAAAAGTTTACACTTTTTAACACATTTAAAGCTTATAATCCAATAATTCACAATAGGGTTTCAATAAACAATTTCATGCAGCTTAATCTTTAGAACGATTATCATAACCTAACTCTACAGGGTGGGGCAAAAAGGAAGGGCCACCTTTGGCAATCAAAGATGGTTAATGTTAGGATAATGAAACTTTGCATGGTACGTAGGCGAAGGGGGGGGGGGGACCAACTAACCATGTGTTGACCTTGATGCATATTTTCAAGGTCTTCGTGATGCTAACTTTTTAACCATGCTTCGTAGAACCCCAGTGTAAATTAGAAACATGTAGACAGTGTCAAGGCATGGCCATTGCAAAAAACGGAACGAAATTCGGTACGGTAGTTTAGGAATTACGAAATTGCAAGCATCATTCTGTTGTGCTGATCGAGTGGCTTTCCTTCCAAACAGTGAGTGTGAAATAAAGTCCAGTGGTCCTCAAAGTATGTCAATCCCGCTTGGAAACAAACAGCAAGTGACGTACTGATGACTCGACACCAGCTCGATGCATTCTGCTACATTACACGCATAGACATAATGGTGCTGCAAACTACAGCATACTGTATTATGCAACTTGGCCTAATTTAGTCATCTAAAGATAAAACTAAAGTTATCCATCCATCAGGTTAATATTTCTAATTTTGTTTAAAAGCTGATCACGGTCTCTGAATTACGCCATTTTGCGTATACTGCCAACACCATTACCTACCAATACAATGCGTGGTGTACGAAAGAACCTGACAGAACTGTTTGGCAGGAAAGCCACGCTGCCAGCACAACAGAATGATGCTTGCAGTTTCGTAATTCCTAAACTACCGAATTTCGTTCCGTTTTTTGCAATGGCCATGCCTTGACACTGTCTACATGTTTCTAATTTACACTGGGGTTCTACGAAGCATGGTTGATTGCCATCTTTGATTGCCAAGGGTGGCCCTTCGTTTCTGCCCCACCCTGTATAATAAATACCCTTTTATACAAAGCTTTTAAACACGTTTAGCATTTACCTTTTAACAGAAACGGTTTTAATGTTAATTTCAATCTTTTCAAACGTTTTACTAGCTGCTCCTTTTAAATTTACTAACCGATAACACTATACTAGTATTACTAGAACCAGGAGCCAATAAAATGAGCCCCTCCGGGGCTAGAACTAGTAATTTCCTTACGTAAGCAAGTACTGCTTTTTCCACTCCTACAAACAATGTCGGATGAAAAAATAGCATGCCGTGAAGAAGGTCCTTCACCCATGGTTTTACAGCCAGGCTGTGAAGGAGATACCACAAACCTCTCAACTTGAAGTGTCCTCCTGAATTCATTTTACGTCTGTTGACCTCGGTTCTGCAGCTACCGATGTACAACACTACGCGTTGCTATTCCAGGAAACTGACAATTACTGCTGCCACCAGTGACCAATTCACCTAGAGCAGCTGGGACACCCAGGGGACCTCATCTTCTTGGTAAGTGAAACAATTTACTTATTGTATCTAGTTAATTTAAAATACTTCTACTGAAGATTTCCTCCTAGCCCCGAACCGCTACCCATCCATAGCACGGGTTTGTGGCCAGTTTGGTGTAGGCAGGGAAATTAAATTTAAGTTTAAATTAACTTTAACATTTAAAATTTAAACTTCACGAATTATCGTTTTATTCAAGTGAAATGTGCCGAGTTATGGCAAGGAATGACACGCGTACAAGGTGTGAGTTAGATATTGGACAAATTAGTCACTGATGCCACCTGCTTTTATACAGGTGAGTCAAAAGTATCCACCCAGTAGACTTGGTTTAGCCTCCAAACAACCGTTGATTATTGGTTACCACGGAGAGGACTACATATTGAGATCATAGGGGTGTTCCCTACCATCACCCCTTAAATAAATTTTCAAATTCCGGTTCTTTTAGGAATAGAGCATTGGTTCCAATTGGAGATATGCGCCGGCAGTTAAACCATGTGAACGCAGGAAACAGCATTAAATCGATTCACAATTATTATTCACAAAACATAGTACAAATGTTGGCTTCACTACCGTACAAAAAATAATATCTTGAGTGGTTGTCTGAATTGGTTTATTGCGTGTAATAATTACAGTAGGGAATAGCAAACGTAACGAAATTGATAAGGGGTGCGGCTAGCAGGTTTGTGCAGATGTTTGTAGCACATGTAACACACTGGTGTTCGACCTTGAAATGCATGTAGAGTTCCGAACAAATGTTTCAACTACTGTGCTGTCTGACATCTATTGTAAGTTGTGCGATCGCCTAGGGTTACATATTCAATGAATTGTTATTCTGTCTGTTTTACTGGTTCCCGGGAAGGGAGGCACAAAAACTCACAGCAGCTGACATAGGCATTTATGTTTCTATGGCAAACAGCACATTTATTGAAACATTTGTTCGAACCTCAACAGTCTGTTGAAGGTCGAATGCCAGCATGCTATCTGTGCTACATGGGCTGCAAACACGAGCACAAACATGTGCTAGCAGTACACTTCATCGTTTGCCATTCATCCTGTAATTATTATTATGCAATAAACCGATTCGCATAACCGTTTATTATGCAGTAAACCCAACATTTGCACTGATGTGTACAGGGCCGTAGCGATTAGGGGGAGGGAGCTTCCCCCAACCATCAAGAAACATATACAGTTGGTAAATTCGAGTTGTCGAGCTGGCAAACTCGGATAAATTTCGCTGCGTCAAGTAGTAGGGTGTCTCTTCGGTGCTGATGTGTAGCTACGTGTTAATGGCGTACTGAAGGGTTGTCAAGAGGGGTCCCCCATGTCGTTTCGTGGTCTTGCAAGAATGCACGGATGCACCCTTTCATCGTTCGACGAGCTCCTTCTGTGGCATTCGCTTGTGGGTGATATGCCGTGGTGCGGTGGTGACGGATGCCTGTGGTTTCTAGCAAGTGCGTGAACATCTTGGAGATGAACGCTACTCCATTGTCCGAGACCAGTATGGCTGGCGGGCCATGTTCGTCAAGAATGTGTTCCTTGAACTTGCGTGCCGCAGTCTTTGCAGTTGCCACTTTGGTTGAGAGAAGCCACACGAACTTGGTGAAATAGTCCATGATGGTCATGATGAACTTGTGGTTGTGCGTTGATGCGGGCAGTGGGCCGACGAAGTCAATCCCCATCATGTGGAACGGGAATGCTGGGATGACTGGTTGCATGTCACCTATGCGTCTTTGCTGCGACGTTTTGGCGATTTGACACACGTGGCATGACCGTACATAGGCTTTACAGTCCGAGAACATGTGTTGCCAGTGTGCCACAGCTCTCAGTCTTTGCATGGTTTTTGTCACGCCCAAGTGTTCTGCCTGTCTGTGGTCGTAACAGTCCCTTAGGTACGTGGGGCGAAGTGTCTTTGGCACGTAGATTTACCATGCATGTTCTGGATGACCTCATGCCGGAGCCAATGGATCGATGTGGTACAGCACTCCGTCGGTGTCGAAGGTGTAGCTGCGACGAACCTTGTTGACGTAGTTGTAAGTTTCATCTTTGCCAGCTATTTCTGGTCGAGATAAGGCTTTGGAGATTCGTCTTGCGACTGGGTCGGCTTCTTGCGCCGTCTTCACTTGCATCTTGTCGCAGATGTCGATTTCTGGCTGGGCTCTGATGTACAGTAGTGGGTACATCATTTTCTTGTGTTCTTGCACCAGTTCCTCGATTTGGGTTGTCTCGTTCGGTTTAGCTCTGTCGGTGGTTGCTCTCTCGTCTTCGTCGTCGGATTTGTCGGGTGCTGGATTGCGTGATAAGGCATCGGCTACGATGTTGTCCTTGCTGGGTCGGTGGATGACTGAGAAGATGAAGGTCTGAAGCCTTATTGCCCATCGGGCTGTTTGAGCTGAAGAGGTTTTCTTCGAAAGAATCCATTTTAGGGCTGAGTTGTCCGTGATGAGGAGAAACTTGTCGCCTGCAAGGTAGGTCTCCCAGTGCTCAATGGCTTCGATGGCTGCGAGTGCCTCAGGCTCGAAGACCGGGTATTTCTTCTCTCGATCCTTGAGCATTCGGCTGAAAAATTCGATCACCTTGGTTTCTCCGTTGATGCTCTGGGTCAGCATGGCTCCAAGACCTTCCGTCGACGCATCCGACTCGACGATGAACGGTTGCAAGAAGTCTGGGAGTGTGAGGATGCCTGCTGTCAGTAGCTTGCTCTTCAGAGTTTGGAAGGCTTTCTGGTGTTCATCATTCCACTGGTACATATGGTCTTTCCTCGTGAGGTGGTGGAGAGGAGCTGCAATGGAGGAGAAGTGGTCGATGAACTTCCTGAAGTACCCACATAGGCGTAAGAAAGCTTCCAGCTTCTTTCTCGTGGTTGGGCGAGGGCAGTTTCAGATTGCAGTCATGTGTTCTGTCGACAGTTCTATGCCTTTCGCTGTAACTTTTATGCCAAGAATTTTTAGCTCTGGGACGCCGAAGAAACATTTTTTCCGCTTTAAGGTGAAACCCGCAGCTCTTAGTCGTCTGAAGATCTCCTTGATGGCCCAGCAGTGTTCTTTCCACCTGCGTGTCGCAACCACGATGTCATCAATGTGATTGATGAGGTCACCGAGGATCAGGCTCATAGTTCGTTGGAAGGCTTGACTGGCTGTCTTCAGGCCGAAAGGTAAAACCTTAAATTTGAATGCGCCGCGATGGCAGACGAACGTTGTGCAATCCTGGCTCGCAGGGTCCAGTGGGATCTGGTGGAACGCCTGCTCGCCGTCCAGAACTGAAATATACTTCGCTCCAGCGAGGAAGTGAAAGACTTCGTCCGTCCGCGGCATCAGGTAGTTGTCAGTTTCAATCCAGGAGTTGAGGTAGCGGTAATCGAGAATCGTTCTGAATCCCTCTCCGTTCTTCTTTCGTTTGAGGAAGAATGGTGATCCCCATTGACTGTCTGATGGCTCGATCCGTCCCGAAGCTAGAAGCTCGTCGACCATTTTGTTGATCTCCTTCTTGATGGCGGGAGATGTTGAGTAGACTCGTTGAGACATTGGCTTTGCCTCCGGATTTAGTTTGATGTGATACTCGGTGCCTTTTAGCTTCGCCGGTGTGCCTGGAAAAATGTCCTTGTTTTGCTTTGGAGCCAATCCATGAATTCGAATTCCCCTTCTGTGAGGTTGTTGAGCTTCTCTGTCCCTTCCAGTGTTTGGATAAACCATGCAGAGTTCAGGACTGGTGTGTGAGGATTCGCTGCATGTGCGGAAAGCGGGAACGAGTGGCGGACGTCACCGTCAAAGTTGCCATTGCCGTTCGCATGGTCAACATGTAGCTTGGCTCTTCTTGCGTAGTCTCGACCGAGGATGCAGCTAATTGCTAGGTTGTCGACTGCAATGAACTCTTGGGTGAGGTGCTTCCCGTGCGTGATGATGGCGATCTTGATGGTCCCCACTGGCGTGATGCCTGGTTCTCCATTGGCGAGGGTCGGAGCAGGTCCTACAAATGGTTTTAGCTCGTTCATGGCATTTGGGTTCAGGAGGGTGAGCCAATCTGTGCGAATGTAGCTCGCTGCAGAACCTGAGTCGAGACCTGCATAAAAACCTTTGCTGTAGGCTACTGTGTGCATGGAATGCATGTCGTTCGATGGACCGATGTGCATGGCTTGCGGCGGTGGCCGTTGCTTTCTTAGTTTCCTTGGCTGGTCGCACAGTGAGGAGATGTGCCCAATTTCGTTGCAGTTGTAGCAAGTGACATTTTTGTGCCATGGCTTTGGACTTGGCGGTCGTCGCTGAGTCGTTCCGGTCGTTTGAGGTTGCGGCTCTGCTTGTTGCAGATATGAGGCAGGTGCGGCTGAGTGAGATAGGAAGGGTTGTGCCACTGGGTTGAGCACTGATGCGTAGGTCGGCTGAGGAGTTTGTTGACTCACCGTGGTTGTTCGGTCGATTAGTGGCGGTGGAGACACCGAGGTAATTTGTGCAGGAGCATGGTTGCTGCTGTGACTTGGTGCCGAGCTTGTCGCCGTTGCATGTTGCTGCTGTGGCTGTGCTGCTCAATTCTGCTGGTGTTGCGTTTGAGAAAATCTGGGTGTTGGAGCTCTGGCGTGCTTCTTGTTGGCGTCTTGGTCGCTCTCTGGGAAGCGGATGTAGCCTGGCAGGCTTTGTAGCGTTGCAATCAGTTCCTCTGGTGACGTTGCTTTTAGCAAAGTTAATTGCAATATGTTTCTTTTCAACATCTTGCCTATGATCATTTTTACTTGCTCTTGCTTTGACATCTTGAATTCCAATTTGTTGATTTGGTATACCATTTTCATGATGAAATTTATAGGCGGTTTTAGGTACTGCTGCTTAGTGTTGTTGATTTTTTCCATACGATCACTGTCCGAGGCATGTTTCTTGAATATGAGTTTGATTGCTTTTTTGGCTTCGTCCCAGGTATTTGGTTTGAATGGTAGTGAGCTCCACCAGTGCCTGTATGTGCCATGGAAGCATGTTTGCAACATTTTTTGCAGGTCACTGCCTGTAATGGTTTTTCCTGTTAACCGGCTTGTGGTGTCCAGCAACCAGGAGTTGAGGTTCGTTTCCTCCAGCAGGGGTTGTAATTTTAGGTTTCCTGAAGTAACTGCACTTCCAAGTTGTGAGATCCACAGTGGTGGTTCATTTTGGCATTCTTGTCGCAAATTCGTTTTATTTGTTGCAAAATTGCTGGCTAGGGCATAGGCACAATCGACTGGGTCATTGCTTTGCTGATAGTTTGCAAAGTTCGTAGTGATTGGTACAAAATTCGGCAAATTTGTTGCAAAAATTCTGCAGATTTGGCGTTGGGTTCTGTACATTAGGGATTGTTACATGTGGTACGAAATGTGGTACATGTGGTAGACAAATTTGGTGCAAAGTTCGGTAAATGTGGTGCAGTGGTGATTGGTACATTTGGTACGAAATTCGGCAAGTTTGTTGCAATATTTGGTGCAAGATTGACTTGTCTGTGCGGGGGTGGTGCTAAGTATTTGGCGGGAGCCTGGTTGGTGTGCTATCTATTATGGCGGGCGTGTTTACGATGTTGGATGGCTCTTGGGTTTGCATTTCCCGAAATTTGTTTGCCCATCCTTGATTTTCCTCAACAAGTACTTCGATTTGGTCTTTTAATTGATTGATCCCTTCTGCTTGGTCTTTTAGCCATTTACTTTCCTCTTGAAGGGCATTCATTTGCAACTGCATTTGACGTAACGCATTTGCGAGATCGTCATCACTGTTCGCCGAGCAGCGATTTTGTTGTAGCCGGTGTTGCCATCTAGCGGCGTGAATGGCAACCTGAAGTCACTCATTGGCGTGGTGGGTATTGACGCATCAGTGCCATTCAACAAATTTGGATTCTGCATGTTTGCGGGCGTAGTTGGCAGTTTGGCTCTTGATTGTCGATTAGGATGGAACAATGATTTGATTTCGCTGCGTTGTTTTCGTTCACGCTTGCGTTCATGGTGTTTTACTTTACGAAACGTGGTCGGCAATTTAAGAATTTCCAAAATGGCGTCGTTTGCTTATTGTTTGCAAGTAGTTCTTTTCCTGTGCACAGTTTGTGTTCATGGGCGCTCGCTACGCTGCGAGATTTGGCGCTCAGGAATGTGGAAGAGAATGCGAGTGTAGGCCTGCGCCAGAAAATAGTGCCACTTGCTTTTTGCATTAATAAACGTTCGACTGACGTAAAAATTCGCCAGAATGGTTGGTTAATACAATTTGCAGTCAATTTCGTTTTGCAGCTAGGAAATGAGATCGATTTACCGATTGCGAATTTGAGCTTCAATATTTCTCAACAATGAGTTTACCGATCGTCGGCTTTGCAATGACGACATTTGATTGCCACTATTTTGCTAATTCGATGATGTTCAGTACGCCTTTGTACCTTTTGAATGCATCACAGTTCAGTTTTAAATAAATGTTCGTGGTAACTTGGCACATTCACCCCTTTTTCGGGTTTTTAAAACTCACGATTTGCAGAGTTGTGGCTGTGCGGCGCTCTCCTCGTGGCCACGTTTTGCCGGTGTCGCTTTGGGCAATGGAATTTTCGTTTTTACAGGGTGATCGGTAGACCTGTTGGGCGCCAACTCTTGCTGGGATGCGTCGGGTTGCCCATTGCCCACGATCCCAGGCAAGCACGAAAGGATCGAAACTCTTTGACCTTTCAATGACACAATTTATTGTGATAACGACATGAATTGGTGCCACTGATGGAAGCCATGTTTCTCTCTCTCTCTCTCTGAGCGCCGTCTGGTGGCGCGCGTGCTCACTGAGTTGGTGAGGGCCAACCGTGTGAAGGGTGCGAGAGCTTTGTGGGCCTTGCACCTTCACAGCAAATTCCCGTTTCCACGAGTATTGGTTAATTATTATCATCATTCGGTCAATTTGAAAGTAAAGTTTAAAATACATTTTTTTAATCAAGTTTCTCAACACTTCTGTGTAGCATGGGAGTAACTGAAACGCTGCCCCTGATCATTTCTTTTTGCTTCCCCACAGCTCTCATCATATTCACGGGATGGTAAGAGTATGTGAGCTCATAGCTTGGCCGTAACGAGTGGGAAAAAGAAACTCCGCGAAAATTTGCGTAGTTGGCGAAATTGAAAATTGATTTAGCCGTTTTGTTTGCCATGGCACTACCATGACTTAAAAGTATTATAGTGTGAGGGTGAAAGGCCCACAAAGCTCTCGCACCCTTCACACGGTTGACCCTCACCAACTCAGAGAGCACGCGCGCCACCAGACGGCGCTCAGAGACAGAGAGAAAAACATGGCTTCCATCAGTGGCACTGATTCATGTCGTTATCACAATAAATCGTGTCATAGAAAGGTCAATGAGTTTCGATCCTTTCGTGCTTGTCTGGGACCGTCGGCAATGGGCAACCCGACGCATCCCAGCAAGAGTTGGCGCCCAACAGGTCTACTGATCACCCTGTAAAAACAAAAATTCCATCGCCCAAAGCGACACCGGCAAAATGTGGCCACGAGGAGAGCGCCACACAGCCACAACTATGCAAATCGTAAGTTTTAAAAAACCCGAAAAAGGGGTGAATGTGGCAAGTTACCACGAACATTTATTTAGAACTGAACTGTGCATTTAAAAGGCACAAAGGCGTACTGAACATCATTGAATTAGCAAATTCGTGGCAATCACATGTCGTCATTGCAAGGCCGACGATCGGCAAATACATTGTTGAAAAATATTGAAGCTCAAATTCGCAATCGGTAAACCCGATCTCATTTCCTAGCTGCAAAACGAAATTGACTGCAAATTGTATTGAAAACCAACCATTCTGGCGAATTTTTACGTCATTCGAACGTTTATTAACACAAAAGCAAGTGGCACTATTTTTTGGCGCAGGTCTACACTTGTATTCTCTTCCATATTCCTGAGCGGCAGATCACGCAGCGTAGCGAGTGCCCATGAACACAAACTGTGCACAGGAAAAGAACTACTTGCAAACAATAAGCAAATGACGCCATTTTGGAAATTTGAAAATCGCCGACCACGTTTCGTCAAATAAACACCATGAACGCAAGCGTGAACGGAAACAACGCAGCGAAGTCAAATCATTGTTCCATCCTAATCCATAATCATAAGCCGAACGTGCCAATTACGCCCGCAAAAATGCCAAACCCAAATTTATTGAATGCAACTGACGCATCGATACCTAACACGCCAATGAGCGACTTTAGGTTGCCATTCACGCCGCTAGATGGCAGCACCGGCCACAACCAAAATCGCCGCTCGGCAAACAGTGATGACGATCTCGCAAATGCGTTACGTCAAATGCAGTTGCAAATGAATGCCCTTCAAGAGGAAAATAAATTGCGAAAAGACCAAGCAGAAGGGATCAATCAATTAATAGACCAAATCGAAGTGCTTGTTGATGAAAATCAAGGATGGGCAAACAAATTTCGGGAAATCTAAACCCAAATCCCATCCAACATCGTAAACACGCCCGCCAAATACTTAGCAATTATTAAGTAGGTACAGACAAGTCAATCTTGCACCAAATATTGCAACAAACTTGCCGAATTTCGTACCAAATGTACCAATCACCACTGCACCAAATTTACCGAACTTTGCACCAAATTTGGCTACAAATTAGCCGAATTTCGTACCACATGTAACAATCCCTAATGTACACCCAGCACCAAATCTGCAGAATTTTGCAACAAATTTGCCGAATTTTGTACCAAACACTACAAACTTTGCAAACCATCAGCAAAGCAATGACCCAGACAATTATGCCTATGCCCTAGCCAACAATTTTGAATGAATGCAAGAATGCAAGAATGCCAAAATGAACCACCACTGTGGATTTCACAACTTGCAAGTGCAGTCACTTCAGGAAACCTAAAATTACAACCCCTGCTGGAGGAAACGGATCTCAACTCGTGGTTGCTTGACACCACAAACCAATTACCAGGAAAAACCATTACAGGCAGTGACCTGCAAAAAATGTTGCAAACATGCTTCCATGGCACATACAGGCATTGGTGGTGCTCACTACCAGTAAAACCAAACACCTGGGACGAAGCCAAAAAAAGCGATCAAACTCATGTTCAAGAAAAATGCCAACAACGCTAAGCAGCAGTACCTAGAACCGTCTATAAATTTCATCATGAAAATGGTATACCAAATCAACAAATTGAAATTCAAGATGTCAAAGCAAGAGCAAGTAAACATGATCATAGGCAAGATGTTGAAAAGAGACAGATTGCAATTAACTTTGCTCAAAGCAGCGTCACCAGAGGAACTGATTGCAATGCTACAAAGCCTGCCAGGCTACATCCGCTTCCCAGAGAGCAACCAAGACGCCAACAAGAAGGACGCCAGAGCTGCAACACCCAGATTTGCTCAAACGCAACACCAGCAGAATCGAGCAGCACAGCCACAGCAGCAACACGCACCGGCGACAAGCTCAGCACCAAGTCACAGCAGCAACCATGCTCCTGCACAAATTACCTCGGTACCTCCACCGCCACTAATCGACCGAACAACCACGGTGAGTCAACAAACTCCTCAGCCGACCTACGCATCAGTGCTCAACCCAGTGGCACAACTCTTCTTATCTCCATCAGCCGCACCTGCCGCAAATCTGCAACAAGCAGAGCCGCAACCTCAAGCAACCGGAACGCCTCAGCGACGACCGCCAAGTCCAAAGCCATGGCACAAAACTGTAACTTGCGACAACTGCAACGATATTGGGCACATCTCCTCACTGTGCGACCAGCCAAGGAAACTAAGAAAGCAACGGCCACCGCCGCAAGCCATGCGCATCGGTCCATCGAACGACATGCATTCCATGCACACAGTAGCCTATAGCAAAGGTTTTTATGCAGACCTCGACTCAGGTTCTGCAGCGAGCTACATTCGCATAGATTGGCTCACCCTCCTGAACCCAAAGGCCATGAACGAGCTAAAACCATTTGTAGGACCTGCTCCGACCCTCGGCAATGGAGAACCAGGCATCACGCCAGCGGGGACCATCAAGATCGCCATCATCACGCACGGGAAGCACCTCACCCAAGAGTTCATAGCAGTCGACAACCTAGCAATCAGCTGCATCCTCGGTCGAGACTACGCAAGAAGAGCCAAGCTACATGTTGACCATGCGAATGGCAATGGCAACTTTGACGGTGACGTCCGCCACTCGTTCCCGCTTTCCGCACATGCAGCGAATCCTCACACACCAGTCCTGAACTCTGCATGGTTTATCCACACACTGGAAGGGACAGAGAAGCTCAACAACCTCACGGAATTGGCTCCTTGAGCAAAACAAGGACATTTTTCCAGGCACACCGGGGAAGCTAAAAGGCATCGAGTATCACATCAAACTAAATCCAGAGGCAAAGCAAATGTCTCAACGAGTGTACTCAACATCTCTCGCCATCAAGAAGGAGATCAACAAAATGGTCGACAAGCTTCAAGCGTCGGGACGGATCGAGCCATCAGACAGTCAATGGGGATCACCATTCTTCCTCAAACGAAAGAAGAACGGAGGGGGATTCAGACCGATTCTCGATTACCGCTACCTCAACTCCTGGATTGAAACTGACAACAACTGATGCCGCGGACGGACGAAGTCTTTCACTTCCTCGCTGGAGCGAAGTATATTTCCGTTCTGGACGGCGAGCAGGCGTTCCACCAGATCCCACTGGACCCTGCGAGCCAGGATTGCACAACGTTCATCTGCCATCGCGGCGCATTCAAATTTAAGGTTTTACCTTTCGGCCTGAAGACAGCCAGTCAAGCCTTCCAACGAACCATGACCCTGATCCTCGGTGACCTCATCAATCACGTGTGCATTTTGTACATTGATGACATCGTGGTCGCGACACGCACGTGGAAAGAACACTGCTGGGCCATCAAGGAGATCTTCAGACGACTAAGAGCTGCGGGTTTCACCTTAAAGCGGACAAAATGTTTCTTCGGCGTCCCAGAGCTAAAAATTCTTGGCATAAAAGTTACAGCGAAAGGCATAGAACTGTCGACAGAACACATGACTGCAATCCGAAACTGCCCTCGCCCAACCACGAGAAAGAAGCTGGAAGCTTTATTAGGCCTATGTGGGTACTTCAAGAAGTTCATTGACCACTTCTCCTCCATTGTGGCTCCTCTCCATCACCTCACGAGGAAAGACCATGTGTACCAGTGGAATGATGAACACCAGAAAGCCTTCCAAACTCTGAAGAGCAAGCTACTGACAGCAGGCATCCTCACACTCCCAGACTTCTCGCAACCGTTCATCGTCGAGTCGGATGAGTCGATGGAAGGTCTTGGAGCCATGCTGACCCAGAGCATTAACGGAGAAACCAAGGTGATCGAATTCTTCAGCCGAATGCTCAAGGATCGAGAGAAGAAATACCCGGTCTTCGAGCCTGAGGCACTCGCAGCCATCGAAGCCATTGAGCACAGGGAGACCTACCTTGCAGGCGACAAGTTTCTCCTCATCACGGACAACTCAGCCCTAAAATGGATTCTTTCGAAGAAAACCTCTTCAGTTCGAACAGCCCGATGGGCAATAAGGCTTCAGACCTTCATCTTCTCAGTCATCCACCGACCCGGCAAGGACCACATCGTAGCCGATGCCTTATCATGCAATCCAGCACCCGACAAATCTGAAGACGAGAGAACAACCACCGACAGAGCCAAACCGAACGAGACAACCCAAATCGAGGAACTGGTGGAAGAACACAAGAAAACGATGTACCCACTACTGTACATCAGAACCCAGCCAGAAATCAACATCCGCGACAAGATGCAAGTGTAGACGACGCAAGAAGCCAACACAGTCGCAAGACGAATCTCCAAAGCCCTATCAAGACCAGAAATAGCTGGCAAAGACGAAATTTACAACTACGTCAACAAGGTTCGTCGCAGGTATACCTTCGACACTGACGGAGCGCTGTGCCACATCGATCCATTGGCTCCGGCAAGGTCATCCAGAACATGCATGGAGAATCTACGTGCCAAAGACACTACGCCACACGTACCTAAGGGACTGCCACGACCACAGACAGGCAGAACACTTGGGCGTGACAAAAACCATGCAAAGACTGAGAGCTGTGGCACACTGGCAACACATGTTCTCGGACTGTAAAGCCTATGTACGGTCATGCCACGTGTGTCAAATCGCCAAAACCTCGCAGTAAAGACGCATAGGTGACATGCAACCAGCCATCCCAGCATTCCCGTTTCACATGATGGGGATTGACTTCGTCGGACCACTGCCCGCATCAACGCACAACCACAAGTTCATCATGACCATCATGGACTATTTCACCAAGTTCGTGTGGCTTCTCCCAACCAAAGTGGCAACTGCAAAGACTGCGGCACGCAACTTCAAGGAACACATTCTTGACGAACATGGCCCACCAGCCATACTGGTCTCGGACAATGGAGTAGCATTCATCTCCAAGATGTTCACAAACCTGCTAGAAACCACAGGCATCCGTCACCACTGCACCACGACATATCACCCACAAGCGAATGCCACAGAAAGAGCTCATCGCACGATGAAAGGGTGCATCCGTGCAAGACCACGAAACGATATGGGGACCCCTCTTGACAACCCTTCAGTACATCATTAACACGTCGCCACACATCAGCACCGGAGAGACACCCTACTACTTGATGCACCTCAGAGACCCAAGAGCACCGCTCTGAGTCATCAGTCTTCCGGACGCCACGACTCCAATGACGCCTGAGGAATACGCCGCAGAAACTGGCAAAATCAAAGACAAGGCCTACGACCTGGTCGCAGCTCATCTGACAGAGGCAGCTAGGGGAGCGAAAACTGCCTACGACCAAAAACACCGCAAAACAACGTTCGAGGTGGGAGAACTGGTCAAAGCACGAAATCACGTCCTCTCCAATGCCGACAAAGGCATAGCGAAGACACTGGAGCCAGTCTTCAGGGCACCATATCGAGTAGTCGAAAAACGAAGCCCAGTGACATACCGAATCACCTCCATCAACGACGCAGCTGATACCAAGGTGATCAATGCCAAAGAACTAG
>JAHWFP010053417.1:95816-114777 GCA_023313725.1 Lithobius niger | reverse complement strand
AAGTTTATTCGACCGACACAATCGACAACAGATGCGGCTAAAGCGCCGCAAAGAATAAACGCACGTCAAAAAGAGGTACTGGGCGACGATTATTTAGCTAAAAAAAATATCACCAAACAATTATCTCTTTTAAGAATAGAATAGAATGGCCTTTAAAAGACTTCCTGGACTGCCTTCCAGGATTTCTGGATGGTTTCAATGTATCCCACATAGCGGTCGACCGAAATACCAGCAAATCGGTTTCAGCCAAAATTAGAAAAAAAAAAGCGAAACCAAAACCGAATGCGTAGTGTTGGCCAGAAACCCAAACCCTAATCTAACCTGAGTATTAGCAATTTTACTAATAGATAAAAAGCAAGGATAAAATCATAAAATTTTACATGCTACAAATTCAGCATGCGTATAAAAGTATTTAATTTTTTACACATTAAAAACATGATCACTTTACCTTTTAATGCCGTATGTTCACGGATTATGAGTTTGTTATCTTCCAAGCAAAGCGAGGAAGCAGAAATGGTTTCGGCGAAACTAAAACTGGTCAGTAACTGCACGGCCGCAATCTGTAAATATGTCCGTTTCGGTGCCGAAACCGAATTTCGGTGGATCTCCAATCCCACAACAAACACACGGGATGCCTGTAATGGCCGACAGTCCACCAAGATTGTAAGTGGAACAAAGCAAGCAATGCGTACTGAAGCATCCCCATCATGGAACAAGTGCCCGTGCTTCAAGGAAGTGTGGCATGTCCGGAGACGAGCCACAACCACCTCCTCCCGACAACTAGACCGTGACGACGATCGCCAGTCCGAAATATCAGATTTTACCGTCCGCTGCTGGTTCATCAGCAACCTGATTCTATTCCTCCTAGCACAAACCAAGAAGTTTAATTTAATGGACGGACCAAGCCACAGATGGTAAAACTGGCAGATCGTTTACCGGATTGACCCTTGATCCGAATGGCACGGTGACCCTGCCCAACCCGATAAAATAAAACGAAGTCTTTAGGCCAAATTTACAAAAACTGTAGACTTACAATAGCAACAGGGGTAACCATTCGCAAGGCAGAAGGTTTTTATTTTTACGTTTCAAAGTTTATTGACAAGCATAAACTTCCTTGCCTGAGAAAAGATCTGGATAGTTCTTGTCAATGAAGAAGAACTCGCACCTGATGTCATACTTATTTTAATTTCCAACAGGTACATTCCTGTCGTGGTCACAAAAACCTTTAAAAAACACACAAGTAAAAACACCCCCAATGGTTAACAACGTATACATAATCTTCTATCTGATCAGTGGTATGTGACGTTTTTCCAAGATGGAGGATTGTGTATGATGTTACCCATTAGCGGTGTTTTTGCTTGTGTGTTTTTTAAAGGTGGTTGTAACCAAGACAGGAATATACCTGTTGAAAATTAAAATTGGATCTTGTTTGGCACTGTGGTTTCACGCATCAGGCATGAGTTCTTCTTCATGTACCCTTCAACCACTGCTCAAATTTTGAATTCTTTTCAATGTTGGCGGTAAATCGGCACCCTTGGTTATCGGGTCAGTTCATGTCATCTAGGAGTCAAGCGTTATCCGAAACTCCGGGTCAGGTGCCAACAAGACCCGATAATGCGACCGAAAAGTTAACCCAATTGGACCCAGTGACCTGTTTTGCCGGTGACTTCCAACTGGTGACTTCCGGTTTTCATTTGATGATGAGTATTCGTTCGTTTGTTAGACCAAATTGGCATTTATTCATCAGCAAAATCAACTGCCAATGAAATGAAAGAATCAGTAAATTGGCGCGAAATGACAGCAGTGACGTCAGCCGCGTTTGAGATTTGATGTTAAATCTCTCACTGTTGCGTAATACTGAGTGGACTGACCTAACAGAATGGTCGAAAGTCCCCGAGCCGAATTACACGTGTCGTCATTTAGTTTAGTGCCAACTCACTACTTCCAGAGTACCTATCATTTAGGAGAAAAATAATGCGTGTATAGTAATTCCATCCAACTGTCCACCCTTGATATTATGAAACTTGTAGGCCTGAAACTTGCAAACCAGTATAGAAAAGAAAATAACATTTGCCGCATAAATTTACGTTTCATTAATTATAGTTGTTAGACATTTCAGAAAGCTTTAACACAAACAATCATACAGACAAAGGCAGAATTTGGCAGTGGCGTAAATCACAGGGGGAGGGGGGGAGAGGTCAAGGTGGCTGAACAGGCGTAAAAAGCCTTGAAAATTCTGTTTATTCGCTACTTTCTTCAGCATTTTTTGGGGGGGGGGGTGAAGCCGTACATTTCCGAAAGTAAAAAAAAATATTCGCACAATGATAAAAAATAAAGTGATCGTACGTTTTTTTAGGAAGGAGAGCAAAGGCCGACGTAAAATTTGCCCCTCCCCTCAGAAAAATATTTCTTTACGCAACTGGAATATGGCGCAAGCTTCACCCTAATCATGGCTAAACGGGGTGTATAATATGGAGAGAATGCATGACGATATATGTACCCTGCCCAACTACTGCAGTCATCAGAATCGCCCCTTCGCCCGTAATTAATCCAAGATTTTCATTAACGATACCACGCGTCAGTGCTGCACGACTTGCCTGCGACGATGAAACAGGAGGGAAGGGGTTTCGAGGTGGGAGGGGGGGGGGTTAGAAGGTATCCTAATTTCAGCGTCAACTGACTGTTCTTAAGCGTGCACCCAGGCTCTTAACATTTCGTGCTATGGAAGGAAATAGGAATAGGGTTACGGGAAAGGGTGGGAAGGGGGGAGGGGGGGGCATCTCAACTACCGGCTCTCGTGTGTGCCTTAAGGCGGCTATTTTTTTAAGCAGAAGCAAGTCCTCTTTCTCCCCCCCCCCCACCACCGCATCAGAACGGCTTGTGCTTTGCTATCTCTTCTCCGTTACCACCCGAGCCAGTTGCCATCCTGCTCATGCTAATGCTGAAGCTCTCTATGCTATCACAGCTGACGCAACGTCGCTTGCTTCTGATTGGAGCACCCACCCGCACGCGCACAATTAGTGAGGGCGGCTTTAGGAGCTCCCCCTCCCTTCGGCTCCTCCCCCCCCCCCCCCCCCTTTCCTCCTTCGCACTCATCTTCTTCCACAAAATATGAACATGATTTTTATTTTTTATATTTTTTTTTTCACTTTTATTCCTCCGTGGTAATATAAGCGTATATAGACCGGGAGGGTGGTTGTTTGGGGGGTGGGGGAGGGGGGGGGGGGGTGCGATTCAAGTGCTGAGTAGGGTCTAACATCTAGTTATGAAGCCCCTTTTTTCTGCAACCCAAGCATTTAAGACGGAATTATTAAATTTTATTATACACTGTGCCTTAATTTCGAAGGCCACAGGCGCTTTTTCCAGGCCAACTTGGCACTGCAGGCCACTATTTATGTTTCTGACTGCAAAGTTTATAGCTAAAAGTTAAGAGTTTTAAGGGAGATGTACAAATCGTGGAAGAGAGAGAGAGAGGATATATTTTCTTGCCCCAGACGCTTTGTTTGAGTTTGACGTTTTTTTTATTTTAATTTTAAATTAGGCCTATATACATAATTTCGTGAGCGAGGAGTTATATTCATAAGCACAGTAATGTAAAGTGCGCATATACCCTGCTGGACGTACCTAGATGCAAAAACGCTAACTCGATTGCATCAACAATAACTAAAACATCTTTCTAACTCCGCATCTTTCTTGACTCCGCATGACATCCCGAATTTTCGATTCGCAATGTGCGATTTTTTTCACACATTAAAAAAACACAAAAGTACCATAAGACATATAAAAATTCCTCCTAAAGAGCGACCAAGCTTACTTACCAGCGCTGGAGGCCGGAGACGGACACTTCACATACATCGTTCAAAAGGTTGGAAGCTGTTATCAGATACAAGAAAGGTGCACCGATGAAACAACCATCACCAGAAAATCGGGGACAAGGAAAAGCTTGTCCGTATGCTTTCTGGAGGTGGTTCCGTCATCGGTGCACCTTCCTTGTATCTGTTAACAGCTTTCAGCCTTTTGAATGATGCTCCTCTAGAGCTGGTATGCTTGGTCGTTGTTTGTAGGAGAATTTTATATATGTCTTATGGTACTCTGTGTTTTTACAGTTAATTTTGAAAAAGGTTCTCACATTAAGCATCGAAAATTAAAAATATATTCATGTTTATGTCGGAGTTCATTTGGAATCAGCCCAGTGATCCTTGTGATAATAATAATGTCTTAAGAAGGAGCTAGCCATATCGTTAATTCGCTTCGCTCGCTCCATTGGCGTCGATCCATATTTCATGTAATTTCTTTGATTCCAAGAGCATAACAACATCGATGCATTGATTATTTCGACGCAAACTAATTGCAATTATTTCTCACAGTTCGTCCATCACATTCGTCAGCACTCGTACTGTGAACTGCAGTCACAAGTTCACAACACGTGTCAACAATGGCTAGTTCGAAAACAGTGAATTTTTATTTCCTACTGATTTTGAGATCGTCATGTTTTTGTCACTTCGCATTGGCGCAATACAGGCCCGGACTGGCAGCCCTGAGGCTCAAGTGCCATGTTTTAAAGAGGCCCCCAAACCGAATCCGGTGAGGGGTGTGAAATTATGCAAGCTTATAAGGGACCGGTGATCATTATTTATGGTGAGGGGGGGGGGGAAGAGAGAGAGAGAGGAGGAAGCGAATGAACATGTGACCACCAAATTTCAATTTTGATCTTTTCCATCAAAACCCTGAAAAAAGTCTTGACCTCCCCATTCATGGTCCCAAAATAATACGACTCCTCCCCACAAAAATAATACCGTCTTTTCGGATGCCTATTTTGACTGTCCGCAGATGATTTCTTGCAGCCAAATCCTAAGTAGCACTTCGCCCCGGTAAATTACCATAAAGGCCTCTCCAGACAGAAGAAAATTTCGTGCGAAGCTGTGCGTAACTACGTGCCTACAAGGTCAACATTGCAGCAATCGTGTGGTTCGTGTTGCGTTTAGGACGAATATGGAAGTCTTTTTTACACCATACTACGTCGGCGTGCAGCCGCGAGCAGCCAGTCTGGTTAGGGCTTTAGTCGTACGGAAAACGTGGGTGTTTTTAGAAATTTTGACTACTGAAATTGTCATTTTTGAGATCCCCTAACCCCCCCCCCCGGCAATAAATAATTAACGGTCCCTGCGCTATTTTTATGACAGATGTGAAATGATCAGAGAAGGGACTCGGATTTTAAGACTAACCAGGAAATCACAACGAGAAAAAATTCATCAACAACATAAATTTCACTTTCAACTATAAAATCTAAAAAAAAGCCCGCTTCTGAATCAACGGGGAGGGCCCATGTGCCATTGGCACCCTGGCATTATGGCCAGTCCGGGCCTGACTTAAAACATGACGTCATAGTTTTATCAGGCAAACTTTACTTTGGAAGCTCAAAGTTGGTTCAGGCGTAATAAACTTTGCGTGAACAAACTATGACGTCACGAACAAACGCCATGAAACTTTGACGTTATTTTTGCAGGTTTTTTCGCGTATTTGAACGCGTTATGACCCCCCGGTCATAAATTCAAGTTGCAGCGACAAAATAGGCCTACAGGAAGTGCAATTAAATTATC
The DNA here is from genome assembly GCA_023313725.1 of Lithobius niger. Classification (NCBI taxonomy): domain Eukaryota; kingdom Metazoa; phylum Arthropoda; class Chilopoda; order Lithobiomorpha; family Lithobiidae; genus Lithobius; species Lithobius niger. The sequence goes on along the minus strand of JAHWFP010053417.1, from coordinate 109,177 downwards.
TTTCAATATTAACTTTATGTGCTGTAGGATTAGATGTTTATTTTGGTTTTATTCCTAATTGAAATAGTTATGGTTTTATTAAGGGTGTTGGGGCTATGTTAGGAAGAATATGATTTTTGCCGAGTGTGAGAGGCCAGACATCTTTGGTTCAACTCCCATCTTTGTAGGTGCCTTGACTCAAGAGGAGTTGAGGTACACGTACGCACAGTCATCATAAGTTTTCAATGGTTTTAGATTTCCGATCTTGTACATGCTGTATATGTTGAAATTATAGTCAATATTAACCCTTTCCACACCAGCAAGTGCATCTACGCAAAAAGACAACATAACTAAGCCCAGAGACGCAATGCGAGCTTCTTTAGGTCTCCCGGGAACCCGAGCGAAGCGAGCAAAGTACAGCGGAGTTATTGAGGATTGGTCTACGGGCCAAGAAGAGGCGATATCGAATCCCGTCACCAACCGCTGCACTCATGGAACTTTAAACAAATTAATAATTGATAACATAAGTATAAGTTACAAAGAGAAAACATTTTTCGTAACACGTAACATATTTTATAATGACCTCATACAATTTATGTTGATTCCCACAACTATATGACCAGTTCTTTATATTACTTACTGTAATATCTTTTTGACAATTCGCAGTGTTTAGTTGTCCTAATTCATGAAGAAGTCTGTTGAAAATTGTTGGAATTTAAAAAAAAAACGATAGACTCGTGTTCAACGATTCTGACTCGCTTCACTTATCAAACTAAACTGCTTGAACTAGCTAACTCGCTAACTCATCAAACTAAGCTGTGTGAACTAGCTAACTCGCTAAATTCATCTAAGTAAGCTGTTTGCAATTGGTAACATGCTTTATTCATTTTCTGAAAATGTCCTGTCATGTCTTTCGAACGCCCATGCCATTGTTCTTCAGTGACAGCAGCAGGAGAGGCTTTATTGGAATTTGCTAAATCGGAAATTGGAAATTGCTAAATCAAACTCCTAAATCGTGATGTTGTTTCTCAAGTAGAGTGACATCCTACCAAAGAAAATGTCTTATGTCCTTTCGAAAGAAGAATCGTAATATCCTTTCAAAAGGAGGGTGGTGTCCTTTCGTAAGAATCGTGCTGTCGTTTCGCAATAATTATGATGCCGTTATATAAGCAATGTGGTGTCTTTTCGCGGCGATCGTGATGTACTTTTGTGACTGTTCTGATGTCATTTCGCAAGAATCATGATATCGTCTCATAAGAAATGTGTTGCCCTTCAAAAGAATCGCGATTTCTTTTCCAAAGCATCGTGATGTCCTTTCAAAAGAATCAAGTTGTCGTTTCGTAAGAATCATGATGTCGTTTCGTAACAAATCTCCTGCTCTTTCAGAGGGTTCGTGATGTCCGTTTGCAAGATCATGATGTTGTTTAGCAAGAATTATCTGTCGTTTCGCAAGAGTCATGTTGTCGTTTCATAAGAAATATGATATTCTTTCAAAAGAATTGCGATTTCCTTTCATAAGAACGTGATGTCCTTTCAAAAGAATCATGTTGTCATTTTCGCAAGAATCATGACGTATAGTTTCATAAGAAATTTTTCAGAGAAATCGTGATGTCGTTTCACACGAATAATCTGTCGTTTCACAGAAATCATGATGTCGTTTCACAAGAATTATGATTCGTTTAATAATAATTGTGGTTCGTTTCGCAATAATCGCGAACTCCTTTTGCAAAAAATCGTTACGTCATTCGCAAAACAGTTTCGCAAGAAACGTGATGAAGAGCTGTAACGTTGTTATACAAAACATTTTTTTATTACGTTGTTACAGTCAAGCAAGCACATTCCAGGAGCAATTTAGACACTTTTCTCAACACGGCGTCTAACTACCCACTCTGCTCCATCACTTTCAACCAATTAACTCGGGTCATGCGATTGCCTACAGTGACCTAAAACCTGGTATGGTGTTTGGAGTCGTCGGTAGCTGTATACCAAATCGTTTCCTTCCCTCCCCCTCCCCCCGTCCTCCCCAACCCCCGAACTTCTTAGATGTTTTGCGCGCATCGTAAATTCAGTTAGTAAATTCTGCAACTAAACTTTCTAAAATATTCGTTCTGGAGTCGTCGGTAGCTGTACGCAAATCGTTTCCTTTTATTTTCCCCTTAATTTCTTAAATGTTCTACGAGCATCGTGAATTCAATTAATGGGCTATAATTGAATCATTTTGTAACTAAACTTTCTGAACCCACTCGTTCAGGGTTAAGGAGAAATGTTGACCAACAGATTTGTAGTTCTGTATACCCCGGGTGGTGTTCGGCCATAACTGAAATGTGTTGAACAGTGGAAAATGATAAAATTCTAGTTAAAATAGTCGAAATATCTTTACAGGTACTCACAGAATAGAATTTATATTAAAATTGAAAGTAAATAGTGATGACTCCGAAGATCAAATAGAAATCCCTGCACATGAATGAAAAAAGGTACGGAGGGACATACAATTCTACTGAACAAATAACTGACAATTTAAGTTGAACAATTCATGGATTTGGATACATGGATTCATATATGTTATTCAGTCCCGTTGAGGTTGAGGCGGGGAAGGGGAAGTAAATTCTATCTAGAACTCTTACAGCCCATTGCATAGCCCATTTTTTTAAACGTTTTATTCGTAATTTTTTAGATCCGGGCAATGGCTTTTTTTTTTTTTTTTTACCAAACAAAACTAAATCAGTAGCTTACGTTTTGTGATCGAGCACAATATCTAAATTTTAATGCCATGATCAGCGTGCAACAGTTGTACATTTGATAATAGTCATTCTTTAGATGCAAGTTATTAGTTGTAACATGCCTCGCCTCTGAACGATCATTATAAGATCATTCATTTCATTAGGTTTTTAGATTCGTTCAGGCGATCATGCGAATGGAGCAAAGAGCTCACGTGGTCATCGGCTCCAGGTAATGTATGGTGAAAGTGCTGATGCGTAAATGGTGCTTTTTTTTTTTAAAGACAATGTCATAAAAAACGTTTCATGCCCTAAGAAAAAAAAAACCATGCGTGCGCTCCTGAGAACCACTTAATTGATTTTTAGTGACCTAATCATCACACGTTTAACCGTAAATTTCACTTTGTCGGGTTATGGGTAGGCCTAATGTTTCTTGCGCATTAATCTCAAACCATATATATGGTCTACCTTCATTTCGTCTATAAAAGTTTTCACCTATCTCTCTCTGGACAGTTTCGAAGTTTTGTTTTGTTAAGTCCGGTCCTTCATCACCACCGAAAACTTTTAATCACGATTCTAAAAAAAAAAACAAAAAAAAAACCCAAAACAAAAATACGTGCAACAGATTTACAAATTCTTCAACTAAATAATTCCAAAATTCGGGAGGACCATTTGTTATCAGGCCAGCACTCCTTTTTTTTTTTTTTTGTGGAAGCATAAATATGCAAATTAGAGGAAATAATCGCCGAAAGATACGTGTGTACTGGACAGTGGAAGTGAAACGACGCAATTTTAGTGAGAAATTTTCTTCAAATAATCCCCACTCTGCCTCTTCTTTTCTACATTTTTCGTCTTTTATCTTTTTGAACGGTTTTTTTTTTTAAACTGTCCCTCACTTTTCGGGGGAAAAAAATAACGACGCCTCCACGCTTGAAGAAGTCGACCTGCGTGTTCTGCGCTTGGTTTCTAAGTGTACTTTTTAGTCAGACTCTGGGGAAACGTGTTACTAAGATGTATGACCTTCCCTTATTATGGAAGAGAAATCAAGGAGAGAGGGGTGGGGTGGGGGTAGGGGAGGGGGGAAGGAACGAGCGAGACGGGCTGGGATGGGGAGGGGGGAGACTCTGGAGGTCTTGGCTCCTAGGTGGTATATTAAAAATAATATCCCGGGCCATATTTTATTACGCTGGTCTTTAATGTGTGCCCTCGACGGGGACCTGGTCGGTCGGCTAGGCGAGCCAATGCTTGTTGTGTGTAGTAGCTTGCTCGTTTGCCATTTCCAACTGCAAGCGCTTTTCCCCTCATTTAGGTTTAATTTAGATTCACCATCACGTTTGGTGGCAGCGCAGCGCTGCGGATTTTGCACAATTAAATGTAAACATTTTGAAGGCAGGCCCTACGTGGGCAGTCGACGAGGTCTGATGGCGAAATTGCCTCTTAGCAGCGCGAGTAAGCTTGAGTTGAGAGCAGTGGGAGGTTTGGGAAGGGTGGGTGGGTGGGGGAGGAAGGGACACCAGTGTTGTGTTGCCCCCCCCCCTCTCATATTTAGATATATAAATATACATATTTTGCTCATTGGGGGCAAAGCTGCAGTTACGCCGGCGCAATGACGACGCTTGGCCGGCCCCCGCTTATAGGTTGTAATAATTCGGAGAAATTGCAAACTTTGTGTCGTTTTCGGCTGTACGTTGAGCACTTTTAATAATTAGTTCAAAAAGTCAGACCTTGTTTTTTTCTTATTTTCTTTTCTCGTGTTTGTTTTGTTTTTTTCCTGCTAGCCTTTCGTGTTGAAGTTATATTGCTCATGCTCACCTTGGCTTTTCGAGATTGGCGGAGAAGTGCTAAAAACGTGCTGTTAAACTTTGTAGTGGGGATTGGGACAATGATTCATAAAATAAATTAAATTTGATTAAAAAATCCTGACCTTTTCTTGACTTTGCAGAAATTTTACCGAGTAAACGAAAGGTGCAATGCCTGACCCAAGTATACACTATACGCATTGCTTTTATCCAGGAAGCTCGGTTTAACGAGTGGTCGAGGGTGACACACCCACAAAAACATCTAAACATTTTCGGTAATAAAGCGGTTACTACGAATGAAAAGTCTTGACCTGGAACTTATAAAGACGGAAAAACGACACCCCGTCTCACCTGGGCACGACGGAAAACGACACCCCGTCTCACCTGGGCACGACGGAAAACGACATATACTTTCACCTGGGCACGACGGAAAAACGACATCTACCTTCACCTGGGTACGACGAAAAAATGACATCTACCTTCACCTGGGTACGACGGAAAAACGACATCTATCTTCACCTGGGCAAGACGGAAAAACGACATCTATCTTCACCTGGGCACGACGGAAAAACGACATCTATCTTCACCTGGGCACGACGGAAAACGATATCTATCTTCACCTGGGCACGATGGAAAAAGGACATCTATCTTCCTTGAGCAAGACGGGAAAACGATATCTATCTTCACGTGGGCACGACGAAAAAACGACATCTATCTTCACCTGGGCACGACGGAAAACGACATCTATCTTCACCTGGGCACGATGGAAAAAGGGCATCTATCTTCCTTGAGCAAGACGGAAAAACGACATCTATCTACACCTGGGCACGACGAAAAAACGACATCTATCTTCACGGGCAAGACGGAAAAACGACATCTATCTTCACCTGGGCACAACGGACAACGACAACTATCTTCACCTGGGCACGATGGAAAAAGGACATCTATCTTCACTTGAGCAAGACGGAAAAACTACATCTATCTTCACCTGGGCACGATGGAAAAACCACACCTATCTTCACCTGAGCAAGACGGAAAAATGACATCTATCTTCACGTGGGCACGACGAAAATACGACACCCAGCTTTACCTGAGCAAGACGGAAAAAATACGGCAATCTTCATCAGGGCAGACGGAAAAACGACACCCATCTTCACCTGGGCAAGACGGAAAAACAACACCCATGTTCACCTGGGCACGACGGAAAAACAACACCCATCTTCACCTGGGCGAGAAGGAAAAACAACACCCATCTTACGTAATAACTGTTTTGTGAGTTATCTTTGCATGAATGAGAGTAACAACCACCAAGACAGTTATAAAATAGTGTAGAGCCAATAGGGTGCACAAACATACACTAAAATGCGACGTTTCGAGCCTTGAAACGATTCTTTATCAAGCTCAATTTTTTTTTTAGCGCAAAGCTAAACGTCAAACATCGTAAAAACACGTGGAGAAAACCATAAAAGCAACAATTACAGCGTATAATTTTAAAAATAATTCATAAAATTTATTGCATTAGTTGTTGCGTTTATGGTTGCCTCTACGTGTATTTACTATGTTTGACGTTTAGCTTTGTGCTAAAAAAAATTGTTATGCTTGATTAAAAGTCGCACACGGCACGAAACACTATTTGGCTTTACACTATTGGCTTTATACTATTTTTATTATGAGTTATCTTTACACATAAATGTTTTAAAAAGCCAAAATGTGCACACTGATTGCGTGCAAGGAGGAAGTAGTCCTACTATTAGTTTGCTATTAACTAAGTTTGACATTAGTGGGACATCCTTTTTCCATTTCCTCACCACTTGTGCGTGGTTAAGTCTTTTATTATTATTATTAGTTATTATTTGAAATTATTAGATATGGACAAAGAAATAAGGCTTATTACATAACTTTCATTTTCATTTTCATTTTCATTTTCATTCATTCATTTGATTTTGTAGTGCAAACGTTCGCCGAGCGGGCCCCTGCTCCCGTCGTATGTTGAGTCACAGCAGTAAAAGTGTGAAAAAATTCTAGTGTTGGACAGTACACGTAATTTTATATGTAATGTAATGTAATGTTGGTTTTTCACACCCATTCTAATGTGAAAGAATGGGGCCACTGACGCTGTTCCCACGTTTAAAGAACAGATTATTTTAAATTATCCACTAAAATAGTTTTGTGGTCTCTTCTGAAAAGGGCTAAGTCCACCCTGTCCAGACCCCGCCGGAAGGCGAGAATGGACTCAGACTGGACCAGCTCAGAAGGTAGAGAATTCCATGGTGTGACAACCCTCACTGTAAAACAGGATGCGCGAACGTCCTGGCGTGACCTTGGTTTCGGCAGTGCATAACAGTGGCCCCTTGTACGTATTTGGTGTGAAAGCTCGAAGAAAGGCACATCAACTGAAAGAAAACCCCTTAAGATCTTAACTACAAGGATCTTAAATACAAGGATAGAAATTAAGACGACGAAGTTCCAGCGGATCAAGTCCGAGGCGTTTCAGACGAGATGGGTAAGTTAAAGTTTGAAAACCCGGAAGGGATGCCGTGAAACGGCGCTGGACAGACAGACTCCATGTGATCTATGCCTCTCAATAGATACGGCGACCAAACTGGGCTGGCATACTCCAGGAGAGGTCGGCCATACGCCTTAAAGGCACGTACCAGGATGCCAGCATCACCCGATGTAAAGACACGTTTAATAACATGAAGTCTGCCGAGAGCTTTTGACTCGACGTAGCATTTCGAAACGATCGACCTTCCGATCGACGGAAGATCTTAACAAATGTACGCTCTCTTGTAGAGGCTTAGACCGATACACTGCTCGTGCTCGGCTCAAATTAAAACGACAGTTTTATGTAAATTCTGATATAGCCAAATCATGTACCGTACCGTTAAAAATTGTCAGTAACTTTTTTATTTTTTTTATTCCCCCGGTCTTCTTTCGTCTTTGAAACCCCCGATTTTTTTTTTAAATTTAAAGTCATTGTCTTCAACTTTGTTTAACAATCGAGTGCGAGAAGAAAGTGGGGTCCTTGGAGAACCCTATAATTTTTGCTATCAGCTATTAGAAGACTTTTATCTTCTGGTATAAAAATTTGAACTCGATCTTTTCGTTGAGCCGCGATGGAAGAAAAATTAAAAAAAGGTTTTAGCAAGCCAAGTTTGCTCGTCTTAAAATTCAGTTTCTGATAAGCAGCCCCCTCTAACCGTACTCCCACCCTCCCCCCGCCCATCTACCCTATCCTCCGCCCTTTCTTTCTCATTAATGTTGTAGTGTGAAGATCCCAAACGACTTTCATCGAGGCCTGGAAGTTTTCTTCCAATTATTCAATATTTTCTCGTAGCAAGCTTTTAAAATTATCGCAGTGTTTTAGAGTTGGGTGGTGGGGGGGAAGTATTATAGCGCATAATAAGTTCGGTCTCTGATCTCTTTCAAAGATATGCAAAAAAAAAATTGTATGAAAAGAATGAAAAAAAAAAAAAGAAAAAAAAAGATAGAGAGCGTTCCATTACTATTATACGTACTCAAATTCGCTCTTGGTCCTGTCTCCACCCAAAGTCTGTGTCTCTCTCTTCGTTTCCAAGAGTCGAGCCACTTGCGTTGAGGTATAATACAGCTATACGGGACGATTTTTAATTTTAAAATTCAAGCTCGTTAATCCAACGATGTCCTTTCTTTTTTCCCTCTCCCTTCTCACTCCCTCCTCCTCGATCTCCACGCAATGTTATTTAAATTTTCTCTTATACAGTCTTTTGCGATTTTGGCCTAGGGACAGATTTGTGATACCATTTTCTTGGAATAATAAGGGAGGAAAAACGCAGAAGGAACCAAGGATGAGGAGAGAAAGCAGAGAAAAATCATTACATCAGCAAAAAAAAAAAATAATAATAATAATTGTGATTAGAAAACTCCTGCATAACGTATTAATTTAAAATTTCTCATGGTTTAGACACGCAGAACGTCACAACGATACATTTTTTACAAAGCACAGATTGTCACGGAGCGTTTTGGTCCGTGTAAACAATCCGTATTTCAGCAATTAGACAGTCAATAATCGAATTTCTTAACATGACTCACAAAATTTCGGTTTTATTTTAAAGATTGGACACGATATTTATTTATATTTGCTACAGATTTATTTAGATTTTATTAGTGGACGTGTCATTCTTGGGGTAACTTGGGTGTCGAACTCACCACTAACGTTTTTCTTATACCATTACAATTGCATTGTCAAATCTGCTAATAAGCCGTTAGCGATAATAAAAAGCTGTTTTACTTCTGGAGATAACCAATTTGGGCTCAAAACGTGTGTGTGTGCCCAATATTGAAATAAGCAAGTCAGTTTGGTCGCTGTATTTGTTCAAGGACATTGACGTAGACGAGCGGGTTCAACCGTGTTTGACAAAAAACACTCCCAGGTCTCAGATCCCTGTGTTACAACGAATGGCTGTTAAGTAGCCTATAAACTTGGATTCCATCTAATTGAGGCGCTTGTGGCGTGACTTAAACATGATTTGTTACGGAAAAGTTGACATGAAGGCATTTAAGTTTTTTTACCCTATACTTGCATACACTATAGACTAGAGGTCGTAACATCAAATTTATCACAAATCGTATGCCACCCATGAATCCATTCCTGCAAATTCGTTTTTTTTTTTACAAATTAGTTGGCTCCTGTGCGGAATAGTTTAACCAGGTTTGTTGTAAATTCGTCTTCTGTTGATTCCTTATAACGGAGTACAATGGATGTAGAGTTAAACATATCTTGCACCGTTGTTGGTGGAGTAGGTTTTAGGTTTTTTTTTTTTCAGGATAGGCAAATTTAAATTATTCTTTTATAAATTCTTTTAAATATGTTTTTATATGCATTTTAAGCATAGTGTGTATGTTACATTTTGTGGTCATCGTGGCTGGGTGGTGGCAGATCTCAGCCTAGGTGCCTGATTCAGTCAATAATTGGAAAGGGAATCCTGGTAGTTAAGGGCGGGCCCCCCCCCGGCGGGGGCGGGCACCGGGTAGTGTTAGAGCCGACCATCCTCCTTCAGCGGCTATGGGATGTAATCTGGCCTGTTCTGAACATTGTCTCAGTTCCTTGTGGTGATCGGAGTTACACGGTTCGCATCCCTGGGTTGCCTCAGCCCCCCCTTCCCGGGTTGCCCCCCCCACTCCCCTTCCTAGACTTCTTTCTCCAGCAAAAACGTCAATACAAGTAAGTTTCACAGTTGTGCCTGTTCATCGATACGAGGCTTTAGTATTGAGTTGACTATTGAGGTGACCGAAATAAACGCCCAAGTTATTTTCTTGTAAAAGAAATACTACCAACTACAACGGAAGTACGTGGCCTCGGGATTTGGTTCACTAAATACTTGAAACAAAGTCTCCACTGTCAGATTGTCTGCATCGGCATATCGTCGCTTAGCCATCGTCAATAAGTGTGTCATCTCTGAGGACATCATTACTAAAGCTTGGGCTTGTAAAGTGTTTGTCCACCCGATTCTTTAATGTGCAACTCCAGTCTGGTCTGCGTATTTGGCACGAGATATTGACCAGCTCGAAGCTGTCCCAGCGTAGATTCACGAAAAGCCTTCCGGGTTTGAGAGACATATCTATCACGGTGAAAGACATGAAAGGCTCGGCCTGGAACGTTTGGAGTTGCGTAGGATAATAAGATATTCGATTTAATTTTGACATTTAAAATTTTGCATAACCTTATTTCCGTAGATCTTCTGTTCTTCGATTTTGTAACTTGCCAAGTTGGTACACGTGGTCATAACTGGAAACCTATCGTCCCAACCGCTCGTCTTAAATGTCGCCGAAACTTTTTTGCGGTAGTGATAGTCCCAATCTGGAATACTCTTGTATAGGTACAATACGGTGAATGCACCTACTGTCCCGGCTTTCTGTAGATTATTCATAGGTGAACCAGTGCAGAAAGTTTTTAAATTTCGCGTTTTTATATTGTAATCTTGAATGCTCAGGAACGGGGCAAGTGACGCCGCAGTCCTTCCGTCTTCGTTTCACATAGTGGTGGTAAATCTTATTTATTTATTTATATAATTTAATTACAATTATGGGCCAGATCATAGGAATTTTAATGTGTTTCTGTATTATTATTATTTTTTTTAGTTGCACTTCCTGAGGACGGTCACTTAGAACCGGCATTATTAGGGGGCAAAAGGGGAAATTTCCCTGGCAGCACATTTTTTTCTTCGTAAACAGTTCAGCTAGGCTGGCCGGATCTCGCTACGAAGCTTCGTTACTTAGCACCCGCTGTAGCTTTTTTGACGCGCACCCAGCGTTAGCCATGGCGCCAGAAGGAGAAAGGGTCAATTTTGCTAGGTAAATCTTATCGGAAATCCTAGGTTCTTTTACATGCCACCATCGACATGAGCACGAGACATCACAGGGCCCTTCTCTTCCCGAAAATGCCAGGGGGTGGCTGGATCCGGTTTCGAACCCGGGACCTCTGGCACTGGAGAGCGTCATGCTAACGATCAGGCCACCTTGCCCTATGCTTAGCACCCACTAGTTGAGATTATGTGTAAATTGACTTATTGCTAATCTGTTGTTGTAGTTATATTAGGTTAAATTAGATTAGGTGACTTAAGTCGGATTAAACGGGTTTTTTCTCTACGCTGCTTGGCTGCATGCAGAGCTATGTAGCGTGTTTTGGTTAACTGTTTACGAAAAAAAATTATGCGCCCCTGCCCACACCAGCCGAAGGACCCCTCCCCCCTTTACACAAACATGTAATAATTAAAAAAAATTATTTGTTGGGGGAAGCTGGGGGAGCTAACACGCTCCCCAGACTCCGTAGCTGGCTTTGTTCGGTCTCCTCCTATCATTTTTTTTCTCCATCCGCCGAAGCGGAAGTGCCCCGGACCCTCCCAAGATATAAATTCGTCTCTGCAGCCAGCAAAAGTAGCGAAAACTTTACGTTTTATATAATACATTTTACAAAAATAATAAACGCCTGCAAGACTTCACGTGACTATGGTATATTCCAGAATTAGAAAACTGGTAAAGACGAACTCGTGCCAAAGGGTATGCATCTGCTGAAAGAAGTAGTCCCACTTTTAAGTATTTCTACGAAGCAGATATACGTTAACGTTGACGTTGGTATTATCACAGGTACATTTAGAACTTGGAAAAAAAAATGTACCTTACGTTTTGTGAATATTAAAGTAGTTACTTCCGAGCTAATTTCTCTGAACCAATGAAAACTCACGATTGCTACGTTAAACAAAATGGCGACGCCAATCAGCGATTCCGATTAGCAACTTTTTTTTCTCCAAAAATTGTAATTGCTTGGTGACATCGTCCGTAGCCTCACAAAATGTATACGGGAAAAACATAAATTTTTTTTTTTTTACATTGACAGAACGCGGGGCTAACAGCCGAAGGATATACGTCATCGCACGTGCAAGTAAGCTTCGTTATAACTGATTTTTTGTTTTTATTTCTGTTCGGAAGTCGGACATTTTTTTTGTCGGAAGTCAGAATGGTTTTTAACCTTTCTTGAAAAAATCCTTTAAGGATATTTTTACGTTGACAACATTTCCTAAGCCTGACAGGTATAAAAGCCTAGCCTCCCTCGTGTCCTACGCCCTTCAGGCCCTAACCTGTTTCTTATTACGGAGCCTAGGTCATTACTTAACACGTGCTGATGCGTAGGCACAATTGACACCCACAAAGCTATCATCAATACTCACACGCTCGGTAAATAACAACAACAACACGAACCTGTTTTTAACACATCCCGTGGGGTGACATTCCTTTTTTTTTAATTTGTTTAATCCCCTCGCTTGCTGTGTGTGGATTTTTTTTTTTTTTACCCATTCTTTTAAATCTTGTTTTAACTCTTTCGATTCATGCTTACCTCCCTTATTTTTTTATCCATTAGTATAGTACACAACAACATACAATCCACTACGGCCATAAAGGTTTAGAGGCTTCAGTGAGTGTATTCAAAGAGTTAAGGGTGTTGCAGCCTATCAACCAGTAAGAGAAGAAAAAAAAAACCCGTGACTAAAAAGAAGATTAAAAAAAAAAAAGCTCACACCCACATCGTGCAACAGCAACGGCCCGTGCAAGTGCATTCTTGTTCTTAGTGAGTTGACTTCCCCCGTATAATGGACGACTAGCCTCACACCATATAATCTATGGGATGGAAGAAAAGGGTTGAAGCTGTACGGGTCACGCGTGGGGATGGGGGTGGGGTTCGCTTCCCAAAGTGTGTATGTTTGTGTTGTTGTGTTATAACCTGTGGCACGGGTGTGTTGTGCGTATGTGGGCTGTACAGTAGGGAAGGGTTGTGCCGCGTGGTGTAGTCATGAGGTATTCAAGGGGGTTGTGAAACTGAAGGGAGAGTTGAAAAGACAGAGGAGATGAAAAGATGCAGGGGAGGGTTGAACGTCGTGGACTACACTAGAGTTATGTGGGTTGGGGAAGAGGAACGGAGGGTTTGAACTGAGCGCAGAGTGAACGAACCAACCGCCATGTTGAGTGGTTTTGTGTTTGTGTGTACGCCTGTAGTCAAGGACAACCCCAGTCTCGCTGCTTCGCTAATTGCTCCGGTTAAGGCTTTATGCAAATGAGCAGGATGCGAATCTGCCACACACGACGAGGCAGGTGCTGGCTGGCATTCGCTGCTGAAGCCCCCGCGTCGCGCAGTCACGGACAATGGCGGCCAATTAATGAAGAGATTGGCTGGGGAGTTAGGGTAGGCGTTGGCGTAGCGAGCTGTTGTGGCCACAATGCCACTCCTTATAGTGACATTCCGTGGTCGTTGAAATGCCACTATTGTATACCCTACGACTTAATATCGCTGGAACTGTAAATGCGCCGCTGTAAACGTGCCCATTTGAACATA
>JAHWFP010053417.1:69980-95806 GCA_023313725.1 Lithobius niger | reverse complement strand
GAAAAATATCAAAAGTACAAGAATACAGAGCTGTTGTGCCACCACTGCCACGCCTTAGTGACATTCCGTGGTCGTTGAAATGCCACTATAATTGTACCTACGACTTAATATCGCTGGAACTGTAAATGCGCACTGACCTGTATTCGCGCAATGGAACTGAAATTTCATTTACAAACTGAGCCCGTGTTCAAGGAAGCTCGCAAAGTGTGTTTTGCTTTACGTTCTGCTTTCACTAACTGGAGTGCTAGTATTTTAAGCTTTATCCATCTGAAAATCGAATATTGTGTACCGGCATGGTCTCTATACTACGGAACTGACAAATCCAAGATCGATAAGTTCAAAGAATGGTTACTCGTCAGTGCAAACATTGAAATCAATTCCCTTATGAAGATCGGCTTAAATATTTGGGGCTTCCCACTACGCAAGAACGTACAATTATGAGAAGATGTTATTTCGCAAGAACGTACAATAAGAGAAGATGTTATTTAAACAAAGCAAATCTTAAAGAAATCAATTGATTTGCCTAGCGAAACTTTTTTGAACTCTCCGATGTCGATTTTACTTATTGTAACACATTATTATTATTATTATTGAGAACACAAGAATTTTATTTCACGAAAAACAATATAAAGCAAGGCAATTGTCACGCAAAATCCTCCTGTACACAACCATATCATGCCGGAAAACTGCGCATTAAAAAAGTATGTCCCCATTTTACAAAAATTGGGTATTTCTAAATTCTCCCATATACCAGGGCAAACCAATTTAAGCAGAGTAAAAATTTACTTTGTCCAATATAAATAAATACAGATGTAAACCTATTTACGTTCCCTTTTGTGCTTATATCAGACAGTCTGAGCGGGGAAACGAACCCACGACCTTTGAAACCAAAGGCCAAGGTTCTACCGCTGAGCCATACTGACACGGCTTTATGGCCTTATATGTGTATATATATATATACACACACACACACACACATGTTAAATGCTGCCAATGGAAGGCCGTGTCAGTATGGCTCAGCGGTAGGACCTTGGGTTCGATTCCCCGCTCAGGCAGTCTTACAAAGTCCAAAAGGCAACGTAAATAGGTTTGCATCTGTATTTATTTAACTCTTTTTTTTTTAGCCTTTGGCTTTTCGTTTTTTGTCCGATATAAGTGGCGGTGCATGTATGATCTGCACAAGAAATTTGATTAATAGTTTTTTTAGTTTTTATTGTGGTTGAGCACTTTAAATTATTTTGCAGCTGTTTTTCTAATGCTTATTTCAAGTTGGGATAATTTTTTCCTTACAAGTCTGATGTCCTGTGTAAGCAGGAAGTTATACGCTTCAAGATAATGCTATACTGTTTTATCTTAAATGTTTCAAGCTTGTGTTTATAAAGTGCTGCCAATTGAACGCTAGTGTTTTATTTTAAACCCGGTATGTGACTTCGGCAACATTACATAAACTAATGTTTTGAAAGATTTCTTCTCAGCTTATGCCACTTGTAAAACACATGTGTTTTATGTGTTTGCCAGCCAAAACGATGAAACCCTTTTTCTAGTGTGTTTAAAATGTGTTTAAAATGTGTGAAAATTTGTTTCCAACGTGTTTAAAACACATATTTTCACAGTGCAGGGTCGTCTCAACAGTGGTTAATTTTGGTTAAAACATTGGTTAATTTATGGTTAAATTTTATTGATAGTTTATACATATAACACAATTATGAATTCCTAATTTATTGTAAATATGTGGAAAATAACTTAAATACTTTATTTTTTTTTAATTATCATATCCAATTAATTTTGTAACTGAATGTTACAACATAAGTGGCTTTCTTTGATGTTTTCTGTATTATGCTGTACATTGTTTCGCAACCCATACAAGATCAACATGATCTTTGGGATGCTTAACGAATAAAATTTATGTATTATGTATGAAAAAAAAAACTAAATAAATAAAACAAAGTTCCTCACGCAAACCCAGAAATTATTTTGCAGTATTCCAAATTTTTTTCCACTTGGTGTTGAAGGCTTTTTTCAAGGTATTAGGCGATAGGACTAAACGTACCGGAACATTGAGATACTGGAATTAAATACTACAGTTTCTTTTACAGGACTATAGACCAGTGAAATGACGTAGTATTATTGTATATAACTCTATGCTGGAGCCTTAATGGGTTACCTGCAAGGGGCACTGCAGAGAGAAACAGAAGGGCGTCATACTGAAGCCGATGTTGTGAAGAGTAATTTCTTAGACCTAAAACGCGCGATTTTTGTTGTTGGAGAAAACAACGTAATTTTAAGCCTAAGAAATCCGCTCTTCCGTTGTTTTTCCCTCCATTTTTATGTAGTGTACCTTGTAGTTATGCCCTCCAAAACCCATACTGGTGTCAATATGGCGGCAAATGTCACTGCTCTATACTGTATGAGAAATCCATATAACCTTAATGAGCCCGCCGCTACTGCAATATTCCTCTATAACAGTGTGAATTTTTTTTTTTAATGTCGTTAGTTATATTTCCATTCAAATTAGGGCATCTTTCGACGAGTCTTCAGTAAAGTTTCAAAGGACACGGGGCGGGCGGTTCAGAAACTGACATCACCCAATATGGCTAGCTGCTGGTGCAGGGGAACAGTCTAGCATTAGCTTCGCATGCCTCGAGGCAGTGAGAGTTGCTCTATCCCGGTGTCCGGAGTTTTCATACACAAGTGTATACACTAGTTACCATTGTACACAGCAGCGACAGTAACGCCATATTGGCTACGAGACTAGCATTTGGAGAGATAGCTACAAGGGGCACTAGATTAAAATGGAGGGGAAAACAACGGCACTTCCCTTCAAGGCAGTGCTTTGAGAGCAAGATTTCTTAGTCTTTAAAAAACGTTGTTTTCTGCAATCCCTTATGCTGCTAGGATGTAATCGGAAAAGAAAAGATTCCACTTGCTAAAAATTTCAGCAACCGCCAAGCAATCGACAAAAATCGCGCGGTTTAGGCATTAGAAATTCGCTCTTAACAGCATTGGCTTCATTATTAAGACGCCCTTCTTTTCCCCCTCCAGCTTTATCCAGCGCACCTTGCAGCTAGCCTAGTTGGCTCCAGCATAGAGTTATATATGATTATAATGCCTTATTCATAGTGAAGTTCATATCGGGCGCCACTTGTTGAAATAGCTGCAAGGTGCACGGGCAAATTTGGTGAAAAACATTAGCGCAGTTTTGTCAGGCCAACGCTGTAAGAAAGGATTTCTTGAGTGGGCCTAAAAATGTTCAATTTGTTTTGGATTTGTTGATAGCTGCTGAAATTTTCAGCAAGAAGAATCTTTTCTTCCGATTTACATACAACCTTAATGTAACGAAGCATAAGGGATTGGTCAAAACAACATGTTTAGGCTTCAGAAATCCTCTCATAGCATTAGCTTTACTAAAGAGGCCGTCTCTCTTTTTTTTTTACCTTGGTGCCCCTTGCAGGTAACTCAACCACTGTTTCCAGATGCGAGCCCGGTAGCTAACATGGAGATATTGCGTCTACGCTATAAGAAGCTGATTACAATGCCAACAATGTCGTTCCAACAATTGTCTTAACAATGTATTTTTTAATTCTTGTAATAGTATTGCAGCACTGGGCAAACGGACAAGGCTGAAAAGGCTGCACAAAATGTAGACTTGCTAACAAATACAGTATACACAGGACGGAAAGCCAAATGGGCTCGAAAGGCGATCATAAATTATGCACATCTGTGCGTGTGAAATGCTGTGTGTAGACGTTTCCTTTTAGCCGTGTCAGTATGGCTGAGCGGTAGGACTTCGTCCTTTGGTCTCAAAGATCGTGGGTTCAATTCCCGCTCCGGCAGTCTGAAATTTAGGTCCAAAAAGTCAACGTAAATAGGTTTGCATCTGTATTTGTATGTCAACGAATGACATAAGAATGCCACAAAACATTTCCTGTCAAACACAGTTTGCTCGTCGTATGGCTTAATCAGATAATCAGGTATTGCTGTTATGCGACGAGCCACATCCACGGAATGTCATGCTGTGTTGCACAAAGCATTTGAACCCAACTTTGAATCTAATTTGCGCCGCACGGATAAAGTAAGATCAGTACCGCAAAAAATTCGCACGAAATTCGCCTAAGTGCCATACAAACAATGACGTAAAGTTGCATTGCTTCCGTCAAAGGGTACAAAAGAAATCTACGGGCAAATGAGCTGTTATCGTATTGCTGTCACGGCCTCGAAGTGAGGTCAAACTGCCTGCCAGGGTAACGTGAGCGTCTACCATGCTCCTTCAGCAGCTGTGGGAACTTTTTCTGGCCAATCTTTCGGCCTCCCTACGATGATCGGAGGTTTCCCGTTTCAAATCCCCGCGTTGGTCCCTCCCTTTACCAGATATTTCTTCTCTCAAAAAAGGTTGTTAATGTTCAAAACTGAGCCGGTTCAACCAAATAGGCTAAAAGTAAATAAGAAAAAAAAAAAACGCTTTACACAAAGCCTACAAAGCAGCCTAATTAACAACCGAGTCAAGGGATGCCCAGAATAGTATACACTGAGATGGCCTCCGTTCACACATGGCTAGCCACAAAAACAAGCCACAAGTTGCAGTCTTAAAATTCTCCCCGTCCCGGCGCGGGCCCCCCCCCCATAATTTAACTTTAATTTTTGTAAATATATTTTGTTGTTGTTGTTTTGTTGTATTCTCTACGCACAGCAAAAAAAAATACAATCAAGGAAAAATCTACATAGTAATTTCACTTTCACCGAACCATACATGATGATCAGTAAACGAGGAAAGCGGTCATTGTGATAGTCAATCATAGCAAAGCAAGTGTTGAGATCTCGCGTCACCCTACGTAAGGCCTGGAAGGAGCCTCCCAGGGCTCCTAAGGCGAATCCTGCTTAAATGTGTTGTATCAACAGAAATGTAATTTCAGGCTCTATATGCTTGCTTGCTTTTGCAAATTTGTCAAAAAGCACTTCGGCGCCAAAGCTTTTACCATCGACGTCTTCCTGCGGGCGTGTGGTGAGTGTGCTTTGGTGGAGGTAGCATCTACCGAGGGCGCCAAACACCAGACATATCAATGCAAAGACAGCTGTGATAAAGCTTGTTGTGCGCCGCAGCCGGTTGTGACAATGAACAGAGCAATGTTAAGAGATGGATTCCTACTAGTGCACCGAGAACAGCTAGCCACGCATAAATTGCAACATTTTTTTTCAACCGTAGGCCCATATTCTAAACACTCAACACTCGCATGCCAGGCGTCCAAATGATTAGTGTCACTTCCAACCACAACCTTTCCAAACAACTAAGACCATACTGACATGTGAACAAATAGGGCGGAGCACTAACGATTTGGTACCCCTTCAATTTGGAACATATTTATTACGCATGCTACAATTTTATTGAAACCTCTGGATTTGCCTTGCATCCAGGAAAAAATATTAAAAAAATTACACATAAATCTACTACACATAGTACACAGATAGTAATGCTCACTCACAGGCACACGCACATTTGCAGTTATGCACATACCAAAGCAATAATCCAGCGACAACGCATGCGCGAATCAACTAAACTAACTTGGCTGTATGGCTAGATAGCTCTCGCTGTCTTTCTCATGCTCATCCCCCAATCACCTCATTAGTCTCACGAGACTCGACGAGACCGTCCGCGGAATACATAAATTTCACGCTCTACTCTCGTCCCCGTGTCCAAACGTGACTGATACGCACAAACTTCATTAGCTTTCGATAATGAACTCAGGCTCGTGAGGTAATTAGCTCCAAGCGAGGGA
Organism: Lithobius niger; assembly: GCA_023313725.1. Taxonomy (NCBI): domain Eukaryota; kingdom Metazoa; phylum Arthropoda; class Chilopoda; order Lithobiomorpha; family Lithobiidae; genus Lithobius; species Lithobius niger. The sequence goes on along the minus strand of JAHWFP010053417.1, from coordinate 90,035 downwards.
GGAGGTGCTTGACGAAGCCTCTCATTGGACTAGAAGCCAGTCAGGAAGGAAAGATGGGAGATGCGAGTAAGGAAGGAGAGGGTGGGGGGTGTTATGGCGAATGGAGTTTCGGGTTGGGGGTAATTGTACCCAAGATTTAAAGGCTCCAGAGAAAGGGGGGGTTGGTTAATGAGTAAAAGCTTCAGCCCTGACTAAATTTCTCCACTGCTTGCCTATGCTAAAAGATCGAATATTCCGGAAACAACGGCAGGGAATATATTATATGGCCCCGCAGGCGTGACATTGAGTGGAGATAGGAGGTACAGAGACTGAAGAGCAGAAATTACCATCTAAATTCGGCATCGTTCATTAAATTTAGACGAACGAACCCCTTATTCGGAAATCGACCTGACTTTCTGCACTGGTGAAGCCTGGGTTTGCTTGCTTGTGTGTCGGCCTGTCTGTCTATAATGTAGGGTGCCCCTTATCAGCGCTATTTCCACACGAGGACCCTGTGTGATTATTAGATTAAAAAAAAAAAAACCAAAAGAGAGAGAGAGGAGAGTGAGAAAGAAAAAAAAATCTCCTTAATTACGAGGACTTTGAGAGCTTTTTCGGCGAGGAAACAGAAATTAATCATCTTTTTTTTTTAATTCATTATTTTTTTTCTCCCCGCACCCAAAATGACAGCTATCTTACTTACTTACTTACCCTGCCTGAATTCGTAATGACGCAAATTAAATCGTGCCAAGTATAAGTGCCAAAGATTGGTCAAATTAGAATTAATTGTTGCTTTAAGCCCCTAAGTATCGTATCGCGTAATTCTCCAGAAATCGAAAGGGGGGGAGGGGGGAAAAATGAAAAAAAAAAAAAGAAAATCTAAACAAAAAAAATCTAATTAAAATAGCTTAGAGATAACACTTTCACACTTTTAGCTGCGAAAGTTTCACAATATCACCATGCAGCTCTTAGCTATACTTTGTTCCACATTATGCTTTCAGAAAACTGACTGTGTGACGCCACGTTTTCTTCCCCTACGAATGTAACAAATTCGTAAACATCCCATTTGTAAACTCTAACAGTAATTTTGTTGAGTGTACAAATGTGATATCCACATGTTTTTACACTTTTAGTGTAAGGAAACGAGTCGTCATCCAGTCAGTTTTCTGAAAACATAATGTGGAACAAACTTTAGTCTGAAGACGGAGTGGAATCACAATAATACTTGTTAAAAAATCGTGAAAGTTGCGTAGCTTGCATTGTTACGTCACAAATGTGCGTTATTAAATTACGTAATTGGAATCGAATTTACAGGTGGCATTGTTTTGGATGACGTATTAGATAATGGAGCTTTTCTTGCTGAAATGTTCACTCTACAGATTCACAGAGAATTCGTCTGTCAGCATCAAGGTCCCTCTCTACTGGGTTTGTTGGGAGCGCGGTCCCATGCTGCATATTGCAGCAAAAAAAGCTAGGCAATACATGAACATGGACAGGCACTGTTTTACGTCTGACGACTCAAAACTTCGGCTTGGACGTGTATATTGGTTTTACTGTTTTTGAAATATACGTCTTAAGTCTGGTCACCTCATTTATGTAAGGATATTGACTAAATTGAATCGGTCCGGCAAAACGTTATCACTTATTTGCCAGGATAAAAACTATGACTTCCTGTGAATGTTGCTTGTTCTTGTCAAAGTTGCTACGGTTGTGTTTCTAAACTAGGGGGAAGAGTGAGACGGATTCCTCTTAGCCACGCCCACAACGTCATCAAAACCTATCAGTTTAGAAACGGCACTGTCTCACTCCTCATTCAGAAAAAAAAATTAGCAATAATTACCGCATCATCTATTTCCAGGGAGATAAATGTTAGTGACAACATACAGATGCTTATTAATCTCCATACAGGCACTCCACACATTCTCCGTATCTCACTTCCCTACAGTTTAGAAACACGATCATGTGAACTACTCCCGGTCTTCGACAGCCATGTTGGATCAGGAAGTGCGAGTAAACTGAGCAAGAAAATCCTGCCTCATTTTGGTCAGCAAGATCTCAGCTCCACGACGTCATGCTTACGTCATATTGGAGGAGTTTGGATTAGTTGCCTCGAGTTGAGAAACAGTTATTCACCTCCCTCTAGCTTAGTAACACAACCTACACTACAGAGGATAAGTGGATCACGGGTGACAGTGGGTTGAAGATGACTTACTGACGGGGAATGACTTCAGTCTCAAAATCACGATGCCTCTGGTTCAAAGTTTGGCAGTTGCTCACCAATCATGTCTTGACGGCTGTTAGCCTATGTAAATACTCCAACTATTAGCTGGTCATTACGGGGTGAGGAGAAATTTCTAGTTAAATATTGCCGAAAACCAACTTAAATGTCTAATTCAGGGCTGAAAACGGAGTGGAATCACAGTAATAATTGTTAAAAAAATCGTGGAAGTTGCGTAGCTTGCATTGTTACGTCACAAATGGACGTTATTAAATTACGTAATTGGACTCTAATGTACAAGTTGATTGTGTTGGAGGACGTATTAGATAGTGGAGTATTTCTTGCTGAAAAGTTTATTCTACGATCGGCACAGAATCCGTCCGTCAGCATCAAGGTCCGTCTCTTCTGGGTTTGTAGGGAGCCTGGTCTACTGGATGCTCTCTACTCTGGGAGTCAAACGTGCAGTTGGTGCGTATTGTACTTACTGAGATAGGTTCGTTTCTTATAGTTGGCTGATCTATGTGATGCTGTGGCGAACATAAACTGTTGTCGTTCTGTTGTAGTACTTGTTCAATTGTTTTGCTGTGAAGACGATCCCACGAGGGCCAAAAATTCCTAAAGAAATTTACCTGGCTATCTATTTTGAAGATTTCACAGCGGTGAGTTAGTATTGTCGAGAGTGATCAGACAGGGTTAAATAAGCGTTTCATCCTTTGCAGATCAACAAAGGTTGCCGTTTCAAACCGTGGGTTACCGCCCCAATTCGTGATTTTGCAAGCATGGCGCACCATAGTGCGTTTCAAAGAGAAGTATATACTCAAAGCGGTTGGTACACTTCGAGAAAAAAATGGTTTGTGGAATTTTCACGAAATTGTCATGAATTTGGTTTAAAAAAATACACCAATAAAACACTGTCCATCAGCTAAGGGGTGCTGCAGTAATGAATTACAGCGGACGGAGCTCAATATAATTATGCTCTAAATCGCATCTCCAAATTTACCCTAGCCGTATAAATTATTTTTTGAACTGGAATTTTTCGCTTTGCAATGCCTTGCATTTTCCGAATTAGTCATCCATCGTTGTCAGACTTTCCACACCGCTAATGAGAGTCCACAGAATCAGCTGATCACGCGTCAATTAAATCGGTACTCATGGCATGAAAACGGCAGAAACTAGTGCTGCGTTGGTTAAAAGATTTTTCCCCCATTAGTGTGGTAACTTCGAAAGATCGCCATTACCGTTTTTAGTAGTGTCGCTTCCGTCGCGAACCCTTCTTTGAGAGTACCAGTCGGTTCAGAGCGCTCGTACTGGTAGCCACACACAATTTAACGGTTGAAAAAAAAAAAGTAGTGAATAAAAAAGCAAGTATATACCATTGCAAGAAAACTAATTTCGATTTAAAAATAGTATTTGGTTGCTAATCTTGCGTAAAGATTCGGTCACTGTGCGAGGAACACATGCATAAATCTTACTGTAGCCAATTTGAGGAAAAATATTCGGTTGCTGTTCAGCTTAGTTAGCAAGGTGTGCCATTTACGCCCAAACGTACTGGAAATTGAAGTCGCCATCTTGGGGAAAAGGTGAGCTAAGTAACACGAAGGTCGAAACCGATTCACACATTTTTTTGACTGAAGTATATACATTCGTGTTGGAAATAAAATAAAATAAAAGTGTATAATCACTAAGAGGTAAAGATAAAAAATGGAAAATACTATCCAAATACACAATTTGTGATGGTTTGAAGCGAGCCCCGCTTCGTTATCAAGGAATAAAAAAAATACGCTAAGAAGCCAAAATCAAGTTAACGCATTAAAATCCATAAAAACGTAAAAACTCAAAGCATAAGAATAAAAATAATATACAAAATGGAGCTAAGGCAGCTTAGAAACTGCCAGTTGGGAACCTGCCAGTTGGTTGCATAGAAAGTCACTGGTTCCCTTACTAGCAATTCCGACCTTCGTTAGGTCCATTTTATTTATTATTTTTATTCTTGTGCTTTGAGTTTTGGCGTTTTTATGAATTTTAAAGTGTTTAACTGAATTTGGCTTCCTAGCTGTATTTTGTATTGCTTGATAACGAAGCTGGGAAGAAATAAACACAGCTGCAAACCTATTTACGTTGCCTTTTGGACTTATATGAAGGCCGAGGTCTTACCGCTGAGCCATACTGACACGGCCAAAAGGAAACGTCCATAGGCAGCATTTAACACGTGCATATATGCTGCATATAAACATATACTTTCCAATCGCCACTGGAGGGACGCTTATTTGCTGCGCCATCATCCCAAGTGAAACGAATGGAACACTTAAACGTGAAATACGGATTAAGGACGAAATGCTAAAGCCTCAACAAGAGTTAAATAAATACAGGGTTAAATACAATAAATACAAGGGTTAAATAAATACAGGGTTAAATACAATAAATACAAGGGTTAAATAAACCTAACGTAACCAACGAAATAGGTTTGCATATATATTTATTTAACTCGTGTTGAGCCTTTGGCTCTTCCGTCCTTAAGCTGGAAATATTTCGAAACTTCGCAATGATCGCAAATTGTGTAGTATTTTTGTACACGACTCAGTGCAGTGTACAAAAATACACAATTCGCGACCATTGCAGTGTACTGACTTTCTATTTTTGATTGGCAATTAAAAGCGCAATTTTGGGGCTAAACTGTAAAACACCAGTCACATTTCCTTCAAGGCTACCAGCTATTAATAATTTCTTACTAAAAAAAAACGATTACTAGTTTATTTATTTTTTATTTTATTTTCGGTAACAGACGACGGACAGGTACAGCCGATGAGTCGATACAGAGCTAAAAAAAAAAATAAAATGAAAACAAAATTTTTCAGCAGTGACTCAAATCAGAACTCCAGTCAGTCAGTCAGTTGCCCAAGCAAACCAGGTCTGCTTCCTGCTCTTGGCTTTGCTTGCTTTTCCTACATCAGCTTTGAACGGCGCGCGTTTGATAAATGAGTTCTATCATCCGAGCTGCCAGGGCCAGGCAAGGGTCAGCCAGTCCTCCATAAGCTAATCAACGATTCATGAGATTTGCGCCAAGCCAACGTCAACTAGATACCAATGACGCACGGGGACATGGCGCAAGACGACATGTTAGCATGCAAAAACTAAAAAAAAAATAATAAAAAAAAATAAATAAATAAAAAGATGAGAAGACACACACAAACAAGAGAGAGAGAGATAAGAAAGTTGTGTGGGTGGCTGGGACGGGGGAGGGATGAAGTAGGGTGGAGGGGGTGCGGGGATAATGACTGGAATGTCCAGTCTTGGGATGGCCAAGGGGCAGGACTGAACTCACCACTGTCGAAGATAATAGCAACCATGCAGTCTTGAGGTGCGTTATTACGTAAAACCCCCCAAAAAGAGTATTGATTTTTGCTATTAGTCTGAAGTTGAATGAGTTTGCATAGTTAAAAACGGTCAATGATTAAAAACAACGGTAGCCAAATAGGATGTTTAAAATACCTTGTAAATCACAACGTTTCAGTCTTTCGTAAACAGTTCAGCAAAACTCGCTACATAGCTCTGCATGCAGCCCAGCAGCGTACAGAAAGAAAACCCACTTAATCCGACTTAAGTAACCTAACCTGACCTTACCTAACCCAACCCAACCTGACCTAACCTAACCCAACCTAACCTTACCTAACCTAACCTGATATAATTACAACAACACACCAGCAATAAAGTCAATTTACACATAATCACCACTAGTGGGTGCTAAGTATCGAAGTTTCGTAGCGAGATCCTGCCTGCCTATCTGAATTGTTTACGAAAAAAAAATCTGTCCCGGTTGGCTTTCTTGTATGGCTCAGCTTTGCAACATTACTTCAGAGGCGTTTAAATGTTGCCAAGCCATTCATTTTTCTATTTTTTTTCCCTCGTGAGAAACGATTTTGATACATTTACTGTAACCCTATGTAAATGTTGCGAAAACTACTTCGTGTACAGTGAGAAGGTATGCCCTTTTAATCCGGACCATTGTTAAGTGGAGCCAGAAGTTATTTTAAATTAAAAAAAAACAACAACATAGCAATGCCACTGATCAAGGAACTTCAAATGCCCGTAGGGTAAGCCGCAAGCCAACGAAGGACGGCTTAGAACCGTATTCAACAAAGAGGACAGTGGGGTAGTGTCGGCAGTCACTTCAGGCCATGCACTTCTTGCCAGTGCAGCTTCATGTATGGCGTTAAGTGACTTCCAACACTCCCTGGGAATTTCAAATAACCATCTCACTGACATGGAGCTTAGAATGGGCAACACGACGAAGTCTGCCTAGAACCACATATGCACTCTTGCCTGTGGGCCTTCATGTATGGCCTGAAGTGGCTTCCAACACTTCCGTATCAATTTCAAATAACCATCTCGCTGAGACAGAGCTGAGAAAGGAGAAGCCAACGAAGTCTGCCTAGAACAACATTCACCGCAGAAGATGGTGGGAGCATTGTTGGAAGTCACTTCAGACCATTTATTTCTTCCCTGTGAACCTTCATGTACGGCCTTAAGCGATTTCCTACACTTCCCCATGAATTTCAAATAACCATCTCACTGAGACGGAGCTGAGGAAGGGCAAGCCAACGAAGTCTGCCTAAAACTAAATTCATCACAGATGAGGATGGGGCACTGTTGGAAGTCACTTCAGGCCATGCACTTCTTGTCTGTGTGCCTTCACGTACGGCCTGAAGTGGCTTCCAACACTTCCGTAGGAATTTCAAATAACCATCTCACTGACACGGAGCTGAAGAGAGACAAGCCAACGAACTCTGCCTAGAACAATATTCACAACAGATGAGGGTGGGAGCACGGTTAGAAGTTACTTCAATGCACTTCTTGCCTGTGCACCTTCAAGTACAGCCTTAAGTGACTTTCAACCCTTCCCTAGGAATTTCCAATAACTACCTCACTGAGCCGGAGCTGAGGAATGGCAAGCCAACGAATTCTGCTTACAACCACATTCATCACAGATGAGGGTGATGGCACTGTTGGAAGTCACTTCATGCCATGGACTTCTTTCCAGTGCCCCTTCATGTATGGCCTGAAGTGACTTCCAATACTTCCCTAGGAATTTCAAATAATCCCGTCATTGAGACAGAGCTGAGGAAAGGCACACCGACGAACTCGGCCTAGAACAACATTCACAACGGATGAGGGTGGGAACACTGTTAGAAGTCACTTCAATGGACTTCTTGCCTGTGCGCCTAGAAGTACGCCCTTAAGTGACTTCCAACCCTTCCCTAGGAATTTCCAAAAACCACCTCACCAAGCCTGAGCTAAGGAGTGGCAAGCCAACGAATTCTGCTTACAACCACATTCATCACAGATGAGGGTGGTACCCCTTCATGTATGGCCTGAAGTGACTTCTAATACTTCCCTAGGAATATCAAATAACCCCCTCATTGAGACAGAGCTGAGGAAAAGCAAGCCGATGAAGTCTTATAGAACCACATTCATCGCAGATGAGGGTGGGGGCAGAATTGGAAGACAGTTCATGACATGCCCGTCTTGCCTGTGCACCTTCATGTATACCAGAAGTGACTTCCAACACTTCCCAACCATCTCACTGAAACGGAGCTGAGGAAGGGCAAGCCGACGAAGTCTGCCTAGAACCACATTCGTTACAGATGAGGGTGGAGGCACTGTTGGAGGTTACTTCATGCCATTCACTTCTTGCCTGTGCACCTGTCAGTATTGCTGTCAGTATTTTTCATCCTTTAACGTGTGTTTTTTTTTCCCCTATTTTATTTTACAACAAATATGGCTCATTCAAATGTTCATTTTCACTGGACCGGTACCAGCAGATGCCTAAAGTTACATGACCTGGGATTGGAAGCACCAGTAAATTTTGGCTCCTAAACAAGTCAGTAAAATTGGTCTTAGGTTTATGGGTTATTGTGTGCTCAGAAATGCGAGAAGGGATGTAGGTAGGGAAATCAGGCAGAAATAAAAGTGCTAAAATCAAATTTTCACCCTTAAAATGGCACCTAGAGGGATAAAATAGCATGCATCGCATTTTTTAAATTAATGGCCAAAGACCCTCGGCACACCAATTCAGTCAATACTCTAACCTTATCAGTTTTCAAAGCTATTTTCATATTATATAATATCAAACATGGCAATTTTATCTTTGTTTCGTCTAATCATGGCTATGTTTACTAAACAATGAAAACATGAGAGGGTCTAAGGCAGAACCATCAGGAACACCACTGGACTAAAAGTACATTATGATTTGCTTTATTGAATGATTATAATAAAGCAAATTATTACAGGGTTCCCACCAAAGTAGTGAAATTATTTCCCTGAGTTTGAGTCTTCCAGGTTTTCCTAAGTAGCTCAGATTAATTTCCATGCTGTTTACTGTAATTTTGGGAAGGACCTTTTTTTTACACATTTTGACAGTGTACGGGTTTGTAGGACTGACAGAGTGCAAAAGAGGTAACCCGAGTTGGTTTTGTTTGTTTTCCCTGAGTTTTCCAGGTTTTACTGTGAAAAATCAGAAAATTCCCTGAGTTTTCCCTGAGTTTCAAACATGGTTTAAATTCCCTGAGTTGTCCAGGTTTTCCAGGTTGGTGGGAACCCTGTATTACAATCATTAAGCTGCTTTTAGTTTCTTGGTGTTCCTGAAGGTTCTGTCTTAGGTCCTCTCCTGTTTGCATTTCTTCTTGCAGTTTCAGAGTGCCGGCTGGCTCACACACGAGATAACAACTTTATGATCGTGTATTCCGTCTATTTTTTCTTTTTTTCGTTTGCTTTTGACTTCAGAAGTAGCAGCTTCAGTCACTCTGTCACACGGGAAAGTTTTATGCCGGTTCGTGAAATAAAACATTTCCCAGAAGATTATTTGAAAAATGATTTGCGACGTGTACGGCGAATCATTATTTAATTCCGCTAACATGTACAAAAAGAAGTAGGCCCTCAACGTTTGAAATATTGATAGTTGCAACGACGTCGAAGCGAAGCGCCGCCAATATGAAGGATTTTAGTAAAACTTTAATGGCATGCATTTGTAGCCTTACAAGAGTTCCTTCTCTGTGATCGTCTTGAGAAACGCACCACACAGACAGAGTTCGAATCCTGTTTACGTAAACAGAAACGATTAAGCCTACGCATGTTTCTCATTAGATGTTACCCCGAGTTCGCCCGTAATGTCAGGCACGTTTTGCATGTCGCTAAAGAGCTCCATAACGCGTGTTATGGGCCATTTTTACAATAGCGGAGTAAAGGCGCACGTAAACAAAGGCTGGTTGAAGCTATTCCCACTTTTTTTTTCCGGGTTTTTTTTTTCCCCCTTCTTTTCTCTTTTTAAGCGTGTGCTTGCGCTTGTGCGTGTGTGGTGTTTCAAAATACATAGCCGTCTCCGGGGAGCAAGATTGGATCTCGAAGCTTTTATTTCGGAATTCCTTTGATGTTTCGGAGCTGACATGAATAATGAGGAATGAAGAGATTTGGTGGAAAATTGTGAAAGTTGGCATATTGAGTCTCAAGTTTCAGCAAGCTGGTCCTAACAGGAGAAGACTTGGGAAAAAATAAAAGAAGGGCATGTGTTCTTCGAAAGTCTATAAATCCATACTTGGGTGAGGTATATAAATCACAGAAACATTTATTGTGGAGCGTCAGTGGATGGTTTAAATGCAGCTCCCCCTCCCTCCCTCCTTCTCCGTTATGTTTCGCGCTGGAAAATTTAATAAATGTACCATAAAAACCCTTCAGAGTGGGAAAAAAAAGGGCTGTTGGTTTTTTGGCTTACATGTATTGATTTTTGACCAGTCGAATTCAGTATTCTTTATGGCTGACAGTCATAATATGTCGAGTGTTCAACTGATCACAGACAACATTAGGAAGTCGTTCGTTCACGTTGTAATAATCGTAAACAAAACTCGCTAGGGTAAAATAACCCTTTGATTCAGCAAATCAAAGCAGTGATACCGGAATAAGAATGGCTGTCACCAAGTTTACTACATGGTGTACCAAGCCTAGCCGAAAAGGGGGGGGGGGGAATTGAGGCTTAATGGCGCGTCGACAACTTGGTCATTAGCGCCAACCTCAGTCACAGTGCAGTGCAGTGCAGTGCAGTGGTTCGGGTAGCCGAAAAGTGTTCCCCTTTGAAAGCAGACAAGAACAACCGTCAATCACCCACCCACCGACTATTAGATCAACGGTTACTCAAAGGATCAAAGGACTATTAGATTATATCACAACTTTCTAAGGGAAACACCTTTTGGTTAGGCTTGGTACACCACGTAGAAAACTTGGTGGCAGCCATTTTTTATTCTGATATCACTATTTTGATTGGATGAAACTTGTTGGGTTCTTTCACCGTTGTTGGTTTTGTTCGTTATATCATTTCTATTGTGGTTGCTTCTTGTTTTCGGTTTTGTTTATGATCCCTGGCTTTCAGATAATGTACCACAGTCAGTGCCAGCCAATATAACAATGACGAATTGATTTAGATAATGACTTTTCTGACAATGAGGTCTGTCAATGACACTTGGTGGGTAGCCTATTTCGCTGAGTGTGCACAACATTGTACCTGATATTAACAACTATAGGATAAAACAGATTTGGGATAGTTTAAACATGATGTGATTATGTTTAATTTTATTATCAAGTTGCATTAAAATTTCAGAAAAAGAAAAAAAAACAGTGGATTTTGAGTTGAAAAATTTAGGGTGGACATGCATTAATAGACAGATGTTTTGTTTAAGCTTAGGTGTTGAATTTTGGCGAGTGAGACGATTCTCTATTTAGTGTCCCAGCCATAATAATCACAGGTATAACCCTGTCTGTTGAGCTACCTTAGCAAGGTTTCGGATCACTTGTTATAATGTTATAATGATTATTAGATAGGATAGAACAGATAAAACTGACTTGGACTGACTGAGAAATATACACATCCTTATGTCGACTACTAGTAAAAAACCTAGAAACATTTACGTGTATCAGACAACGTGTCAAACGCAGTTGGTGGATTTCTATTTTGTAAGCTGGAAATCAATAACACAGACGAATAATAAATCCCAACTAAAGTGTATTCATGGATTTTTGGCCAGTGCAAAATAAAAATAAAATATTTGAGTTCACAAAAGCTAAATTTTAATTATTAGGATTAAAATGTTGATGTGGGAAATGAGGTTGTCATAAAGCGGCATCGCAGATTCATCCTTCAGCCACACTGGCACAATAAAACGCTTCTTTCTTTTTAACCTTTCTCAAAATACTAGAAAAGGAACACACAGGAAAAATGTAAGATATTTCGATTGTACAACACTATCGTCGCAAACTGATCCAACCTACCAGCTAACAAGAAACCATGTCAAATGGGAGCGACTTCTTAAATCGGTGTTGTATGGTGCCACTATAGATGATTTTTTTATGGTATCTCATTGACTTTTAAGCAAGCAATAGTTTAGTTCTGATTAACTCTATGTACTGAATAACAGAACACTCCCATCCTCGGCATATAAGATTGTCTGTGCACAGATCTACAGTATGAGTCAAAGCAAATGCAATGTCGCAAATCTTGTTACTTGGATGTTTGCTGGGGCCAATGGCCAATCTTAAGAGTCTTATGTGACTAATCTTCCATAGGACAAAATCTATGTCTTGTAATTCATTTCCGGTTCCTGCGTCTAGAACCTTCTAGAAACTTCCATTGCCCATAATACCCTTGCTATTACCAGAAGGCATTTAAGCGAAGGGGCCAGCATGGAAAAATCAGAAAGCTTTCGGGCTAGCCAACTGGTTGGTCCTCCTTCGACCCCTGCTAGGTCTCCTAGTTTGGGGATTTTTGGCTAGGCCTTAAGTAGGCCCAATTTTGGTTAGGCTCTTTTCCCCAACCCTAAACCAAGCCTCTGTTCTAACCCTAACTTAAGCACAAAGTTCCCCAGCTTCCCTCCCACATTTGTTCAGTCTAATTAGCGTTAACTCTCCCACGGTTAATTAATTTTGCATTATGCAGTGCATTTTGAGTTCAAATTTTGTAATCTGTTTGACTGCACGTGACAAAATACATCAGTGAGCCACGATTGAGGGAGGAATGGCGGTTGACCTATTACCTGTGTCACACCAAATCCAATGGATCCTGAATTAAGTAGTGGCTCACCTTTTTATCCGAGTCACATCAAATTCAGTGGATTTTGATTAATTTCTACAGTCCATTCAGATACGTGTCATAAGACACATAAGTTAGCCATAAATTTGTTAGAAATGTTCAAGCCCGACCTATTTATCTGGGTCACCACAAATCGGTGAATTTTGAATCAAAATCCACCGTCAGTTTGACTGGGCGTAGCAAGATACCACTATGAATCACACTGTGGATTATTTAGCTGTGTGGGACAAGCCAACATTGTGGAGTAAATTTTACACGCAGCCAAACGTACTAGATATTTTGATTCAAGTTCCATTGGCCTTGACATGACAGACTGTGGGAATACTATAGGCGACAAAGTTTTCTTTCATGTAGAAGAATACAGCATGAACAGGAGGGAAAGCCAAATGGGCTCGATTAGTCATAAATAAATGCAGTTGCAAACCAATTTCCGTTGCCTTTTGGGCTTATATGTCAGACTGGCTGAGCGGGAATTGAACTTTCGATCTTCGAGACCAAATGCTCCCGCTAAGCCATAGGAGCCGTGTCAGTATGGCTTCACGTACGGTAGAGATTCGGCCTATGGTCTCGAAGTTCGAGGGTTCAATTCCCGCTTCTGGCAGCCCAGACATTTAAGTCCAAAAGGCAACGGAAATAGGTTTGCACCTGTAGATTTTTTAACAATACCAGTGTTAAGACAATGATGGTAAATTACCTCACAAATGTGCATATCTTCCATGTGTGACCAGCTGAACTGGATCAAGTTCAGCCATGATGGATAAAGGGCAAATGTTTCTCTAGTCCAGTCAGTGCCTTGGTGAAGCCTAATTGGTGCCTGTCAAGAAGAAAGCAATGTTGTGGGATTTGCAAAAATTGGAGTAAATTAAAGTAATAGAGATTGTCATATATAAATTTGCCCGTTTGATGTCATTGTTTGTGGTAGTACGTCCTTCTAAATTCCGAACACGATGTTACTGGCAGTGCACATCACTGTGTACCTACCTACTCATCATTCGCATGAGTTCTGTGCTAGCATTTGATTTATGAAACGAGATTATTTTATACTAGTATTGTTTGGTAGAACCTGTGTAAGTGGCCTCCCATATCTGATGAAACAATACTTCAGTGTACGTCCACGCCTCAAGCCTTTTTCTGTTTATTTAGCCCTAAAATACTTGCCTTTTTATGTGTATTAGCCCTAAACGAATTGTGAAATCTAATTTGTAAATGTAAACAAAAATCTTAGCACAAGGATTTTTTGTAATTAGACACATTGTGCCGATGTTGGTTTCAACTTGGCTGTAAGTGGAGCTGAGCGAAATTTTGGATCAGACATAGCAACAACCATTTGCGCATAACAGTTTTGACGTGCTATAGATTTGCAGAACGAAGATTTGGCGTAAATTTTTGTTTGCAGTTGTCGCAGAAATTTTACCGTTGTGAAAGCTTGAATAAACAGCGACAAATTGAGCCTCGTAGAGGCCTGGTGTTAATATTTAAGCCCCCCCCCCCAATGCCTGAATATGGTAGATGGATGGTGGGGTGGGGGAGGGGGTTTGTGACTATTATGAAAGTAGAGAAAGGGGTAATACATCGACGTTAACACCTTTCAATAAAAGTAAATTTTTTGTGTGTTTAAAATAGTACCTTATTTTATTTTTACCTTGATCGTGAGGCACCCTTGAGGCCCATTTTCGTCCTGTGGTCCGATGCTTCAGCACTCAAACCACCCACTTTAATTTGGCCCTGGAAATAAATATAGCATGTAACTGTGGCTGCTTGAATCTGAAAATGTGTACAGTGCACAAGCATTACAAACTATTATTTTTCCACCAACAGCTTTAGAGAGAACTTCAAAATTGGCTGTTGCACCACTTAACTTTTACACTGTTAATGTGATATCACATCAGTAAACATCAAGTAAATGTCTTTTTAAAACATTACTAGGGAAAAACCACATCGAGTTCAGAAATAAAAGGATATGGCTATGTCATACAGAACCTTTTCTGCCCTAAGTGTTACTGTGAGGTATTACACTGAGGTCCCCTACCGCCAACAGGGTCAGTCAATTTTGTCTTCAGTTTTCGGTTGTAAGGCATTTATTTGTTGAATGGCTAGTAGAAAGTTTGGCCTTCGAACGTCAGAAGACAATTTAGGCTAAACTGTCTATGATGGAAAAAGTTCTGATCAGAAGATCGGCTTACTTGTATTTAATGAAATGTTAGATACTTGATCATGGGAGAGGGGTTATTGATGGAGAATGAAGGATTCAACAGATGATACTGCAGAGGTTTTATGGTTTGTACGCAGATCTATGACGTCACGCGAAAAAATTAAGGAATTTAACTGAGTCCCTTGTTTAAAGTTGGCAAATCTGAAGAACGTTGTGAGACTTTTTTTTTTAACAAGATCAAGCATTTTACCACATGTAAACAAATAAAATCATTTCAGAGGCTTACTAAGAATAGGAAGACTGTAAGTGCTAACAAACGAATAACTTCAAAATCAATAAACTTGTTTATTAACACGTACGGGCTTATTGCTAGACGAAACCATGTAACGGTGCTTTTTACTTTAGTTGTAAAGAGTTTGCATCCGTCTTTAGAGTGCTGCATCAGTGATCGAATGATCAGTGATTTCGATCATTTGCATCAAAAGTGAAAACCAACAAAATGATTTCAAAAACAGTTTTCAATTAATTTACACAAACAAATAATTCCTTAATTAGTTTTAACGAAATACCTGCCAAAATCCATTTGCATGAATTTGGCTTTGTTTACAAAGATAATAGATATTGCGCTAGTAGTCGCCCCACTATAATCGCTAACAATGAGTTTAACTTCAGTAAAGTCAGTTGTTGTTGCACTTGGCAGGGCCATACTAGCGTGTGTCTTAATCTGCCATCAAATATTCCTTTTCTGAAACACGGAGCACCAGAATTGAGCAATTTCTACAGCTTCTACTGAATTATACATGTTAAAACCGCAAGTAACCTCAGCATGTTACTAAAAAAAAAAAAAGAACATGAATACCCAAAATTTGTTCCACAGAAAAGTGTAGGGCTGCTTTCTTGTCATAACCTCCTCATACCCGCCTATGGCTTATGTGTCCCCTACAAGGGACAATACGGATGGCCAAAAACTAAGTCCCAACGCACAACGCGAGCTTTATGAGGGGTCCCCAGGGACCCCAAGTAAAGCGAGCTCGTCTCCAAACCAAGTGAATGGTGGTTCGAATCCCACGGCTGACTTAAAAAAAAAATGTCATTCGGGTCTCAGGAGGTTAAGGTTTGTTTTAAAGAGGCATCACTTAACACCTAATTTAACATCCATCTAAAAACAAAAATATGAATGAACCTAAAAAATGTGACACTTCTTTCCATGAAGTATCTCTTATATACGAAAACATGCAGAAGTATTATCAAGCATATTAAAAAGCGAGATTGTACGAAAAGTTCATTGGTACACCTGCAGAACCTGAGCCTGACTTATCTGGGAATGGAACATTCCATTTCAATGTTGAATTGTCTGTCAAAAATCAATACACGCACTCGCTGCAAGCTAATTAATATTCCTGACGCTATTTGCTGCCTTCGCTCAGCCATATCACAAATCATATAATTTATGTCTGTTCGAATTCGGCTGATCAAAACGGCTTGTACAGCAAATGGTCGGAACTCGTTGTATTTGAGGTATAATTACAATTATGTATGTACCTTCGGTGGAACGGTAGATATGGGAAAGTGGGAGAGTGCAACATTGGAAATACAGTCAAAGCTAAATTAATTAGGTGCACAGAAAATCGATGATTTTTCCAAATGTTAAGTCTTGTTGGTTTCGACCGTAATAACCAAAGCTTCCGTAAGTTACCGTTTCTACTGAATAGAATTGCAATGGTTCTCTGCTGTAATGGCTGACTGAATGATAGGAATGATTTTATTCCTTAATACAATTTATGGTCCTAAAGTGTTACAATCCACGACAAAATTAAATTACCTATCGTTGGGAAGGAATGCTCTCTTTACACGACACTAACCCTTTGAGGAATTTGTCCCAGGATGCAGCAGAAAATCAGTCTTTCGCTGGCCAGGGCTCTTTATTTTTGCAAGATTTGACTGTTAACTTTAATAAAATAAACTGTTAGGCTCACATGAATTACTTTGAAACGCTGTTGATTCACTTCGAATTTGGAAATTACTCATTACGCTCACTTTCAAAAACAGGATACTGTCAGTATCTTGCAAATTTTCGATTGTATTTCAACAATCTTCCTTCATCAGGCAGGGTCAAGGAAATTGAGTCTTCTGGTTACATTTTCGTCTGCTTGCTTCAAAAGAAAAGATGGACGGTCTTTTCTTTTGAAGCAAGCAGACTAAAAAACAAACAGACGAAAATGTAACATGAAGACTCAATTTTCTTGACCCTGCTTGATGAAGATTGTTGAAATACAATCGAAAATTTGCAAGATACTGACAGTATCCTGTTTTTTGAAAGTGAGCGTAATGAGTAATTTCTAGGATCGAACTGTTAACTTTGAGTCTTGGTGGAGGGAGGGCACTTCCCCTATTTGACCCACTGCCACCACCCCCACTGGTATGCCACTGTATTGAAGTGAAGTTGTACCTGTCAGAAGCTACAGGGAGTTTCAGCTAAAAGAACCGATTTAAAAAATAATCATAGCTCCTAAACCACAGCAGCAATGCAAAAAACAAAATAGCCATCTTGTAGGCAATAATTCAAAGATTTTTATTTTTCATGCCACGAAAGGAGCATACACGTGCAGCAGAAAGCCTTCAAGCGCCGAAACACAGAAACACCCTGATGGAGACCTCGAGAATCATAAGAGGTTGTCAGTTTGTTGTCAATAAAGGTTGTCAGTTTGTTGAAACAAAAAATGTTGTGACACAATGAAAGTATAGAAAATAATTCAGTGTAACCGGGGCTCCAGCATCAAGTGCTGTATGGAAGATTGTTGCAAAATTTGACTGCACTAGCACTGTCCATGACAAAACAAGGAAGCGCCATCAAACAGCACTCACTGAAAATAGTGTTGGGCTAGTGCACACAGCAATTTTGCAGGACAGTGTCCTGGAAGTGCCATACGTAGAGTTTCAAGTGAACTTGCATAATCGTCTTCAGTTTTTCGTATTATCGCTGACGATTTGCAACTTTTATCGCATAAAATTCAAATAATGCAAGTGTTAAACAATGGTATAAAGTGCGGCATTTTCAATTTTCAAAATGGCACACTGCTTTCTTTCAAGAACGTCCTATGGTGCTTAACCATTTGTGTGTATTGGCCGTAAGCACTTAATGATAGAGTTCAGGTAACATTAAAGGTTTCTAAATGTTCGTTGTGGCGCGACAACACTTTTGTTTCAGCAAGCGAAGTTACAACATTTATTCATTGCTCGGTTGTGATTCTGGAAGGCACAATTTTCAGGGTTTTTGTATTTTGCAACTAGACTTTCGGAAGCAATGTTCAAGTTTTCATTTAATGTCCAAAGTATTAGTCGGTGCGATTAAGTTGGCAAATGTTTTGGTGTGTTGATATCGCTTCTTTGAAGGGCCTTACCATTCGGAACTAGGCGGTACCTTTAGCAGTTCTGGTTTTTGATATGATAGCAGTTCTTTTTCTTAAATTGTGTATTAGACTCAACTCATGTAGCCTGCAGATGTGTAACAAGTGCCTAGTAAACAGTAGCTTGAGTGGTAATTTTTCTAATATTTTCATTTCATATCCCTCTTTCGAGAGGCTGAACCATTCTCAAGTTGGTCGCCTCTTTATTGGTTTTTGGTTTTGGCTTAATTAAAAAAAATTTGTTTTACTTAATTTATACCACTCCTTTGTAAGGCCGAGCCATTCTCAACTTGATGGTCTCTTTACTAGTTGTTGGCTTTATTTTGATATTTTGTTTGTTTTTCGTGAATTGGATGTATACACAATTTCTTTGGCAACGTTGTATAGATTTGTGACGACACATTCACACGTTAGTATACACATTGTTATTGTCCGAACTTTGGCTGTCCAATCAGAGACGATGCCGACAATACTAACAATGGTTATATCAGTACTTTCGTACCTACGTGCCATCCCACACCGTTCCCGTTTCATCCCCAGGCTGTAAACCAAAAAAGGTAAGCAGCTCGTATCGCACAGCAGCTATTCGTCAAATTTCATAGCTGGAAGCCTTCCCACCATCTCAGTATCGGTGAATAACCACCCTACAGGAATTAAAATGGGAATGAGTGGACTAGAATTAGAAACTAGAAGGATTAGAAACTAGTAACACATTTGCAACGTTGTTGAGGCTCAAATTTTGCATTGAAAGCCACTTAGCTGACATTCCTACACAAGTTAATTTTTGTCAGGTGGATCGTTGCTCTCTATTTTACCACAATTTAAGCTTTTGTGCCGCGTTATTATTTTTCCCCAAGTACCTGAAATGTGCCAAACTATGATTCAGGATATTAGACACTGATGCTATGGCGTCGTGCTACAATGGTTTACAACCTTGACAATTAAACTGATGTAATGTTTGTTGCCCAACTTGGCCCGACGCAATAGTGTGCATCTAGATATTTGTGTAGCTGCAACGGCTTATGTGCTATGATTTTTTTTAATCAGTTCTTTTAGTTGAAACATCCTGCACAAATTCTTTTGACACAAAAGAAGCGGTGCCATTGAGGGATTTTATCAGTTATTTGAAGCTAAGAAGAAGTTAGTTTCGGGTTGTTTAAAAAAACTTTCTTTCAACAAACGGACCCGCCGTTGCGTTAACACTGTTTCAAGACCTTGAGTAAACTTAGCAGGACTTATTAAGGATTCCATTAGTGGTGTAGGTTACTCTGATGTGCTCCTGATCTTAGTATAAAACTAACTGATGGTTCGCAGTTATATTTACGAAACACTGGAGACTTATCAGCATGAAAATAATGGTAGGGAATTAAAAAAAAAACTTGTTGATAATATGAATGACTGGTCACATGCAGTCCAACACTACCATGTCACAATGATGGTCTGCGGATTGGTAACCAACCATTCGCTTATTTGTCTACTCCTGTGTAAAATAGCATTAGAGAAGCGCTTTTATTTTTGGCAAAAATAAAACGGCAAATTACGTTGCGCTGTTCTTTCTGTAGTCAAAAGAGGCAGAGTTAAAAGCATTTCTTTTTATTTGGCTTTCTTTTATACACCGTCGTAACTGATTTACGGTATTTTTAGTAGCAAAGTTTTGCAGCAAATTAATGGGTTGACGTTGGGCGTTAATGTGAAAGGCACTCTGACTTACAATATGGAGGAAGGAAAACTCGTAGAGAGGCATATTTTCTCTTTTTCCCTTTTCTATTTTTCTAAACTGCGGATGGCCCAGCACATTAGGGAAGTGCAATTTCTGCATTGTTTACGCAGCTACGGTCTCCCATCTTCCACTTTTCTTCTTCTTCCTCCTCTCCAACTCCTTATATATATTTCTTTCATCATTTTATTTTTTTATTTTTCTTACTTTTCCTCCATTGTTCTGCGTCGCCATCTCCATCGTCTCCGGTCCTGTGCTGTGTGTCGTAAATGAAGAAAGCAGCTGCCGGTGACGTCATCTCCAATAATTATAATCGCAGACCCTCTCTCCTTAAGTGCTGCCTGTCGCTGGGTGCCATCCCATCCACCCCCCCTTCCTTACCAGCGGCAGCGAGCATGAGCGTTGCGCAGGCAATGAAGATCTGCTGCTGCCATGCTACTACTGCAGTAAGCC
>JAHWFP010053417.1:29714-53662 GCA_023313725.1 Lithobius niger | reverse complement strand
AGCTGAGTAGAGTTGTAGTTGAGCCGATCCCGAGCCTCTGAGTCCGTCGCACGCGATCTGGGTGTCTATAATGGACCCGATCAGATTGCCATCGACAAGAGGGGGAAAGGGGTAAAGATCCAGCTTGACACGACGTGTGAGAAGAGAGGGTTAAACGTACAGGAAAAAAAAGACTGATATAAAAAAAATACATCGCGTGCTTAGTCTCCCGTCCTTTCAACCCTTCCACTCTCTCTTGGTCTCTCTACGCAACTATTGAGGAGTCTGGCGACAGGGCTAGTTTTACCCCTTCCCTTCCCTTTCGTTATCCCACAGACCAACACGGGCGAAGGGAATGAGACTGAGGTGGTGGTGGGGGTAGATAGCAAGAGAACGATTAGGCGGCGTGTTAAGCACAAAGGTGGCCTAGAGATTTTAAAAAGAGAAAACACAGTAGGCTAAAGGGTCGAAAGCCACCATACATCTTCATTACATAAGAACGGTGTAGTTTAGTGTTTGGGAACACACGCACACGCAGTACCCCTTTCCCCACACACCGTTTCTTTTCGTATTTTTTCCTTAAATGTTTTTAACTGTTTCATCAAAGAAACGGAAATTAGCTGTAAACGTAAGTATTAAGCAAAGAGTCAACACTATGAACAGCTATGAATGACAAGATAGCAGCAATTACGACGAAAAAATTCACAAGCCACCTTAGGTCTTTGGCTTGGGCTGACCTGCTAGACTATACATACGCTAACTCGACTCCATACTAATAGCTACTAACTTGCCATATAATTAACACCAGTACACAACAAACTGAAGCCTTGTGATGCCTGGACCCCAGACCTCCAATCCTGGACCAACACACAGTAGGCTACAACGAGGTTAAAAGAGACGGAAATTCGCTGTAAATATTCCGATTCTTTAACTTCGTTTTTGCCTAGTTGTGTTTGCCAGGGGTTGGAGTTCTGGAGGCACCCCGTGGCGTTACATTATTGAATACTGACGTTAATTCGTTATTTATAATAATGAATTGTTCATTATTTATATAAATGACCTGAAGTTTGTTTTTGATAACACTTTAACGGTTTTTAATTTACCGACGACATAAAAATCGGGGCAGAAAATACTTGTTCGGACCAAGCTTTGGCTTTGGCGGAAGAAATCTTTCAAGTCAAGACGTGGTCCGGAACTTGACAAATGCCACTGTCGGTGCATAAATGCCTCTCTTTCCATGTTGGAAACTCGAACGACCACCACCGCTACATTTTTGACGATGTTGTCGTACCATCAGTTGATGAAGTACAATGTCCTTGGTATTTGATTTACATCAGATCCGAAGTCATCCCTTAATTTTGCCAAAAGATATGTGCTATGGCATTTAAACGTTTGGCTGACAGTTGTCAACAGATGCTTCATTTCTGCTGGAATCTGAAAACGAAAATGTGGGTATTCAAATTCGCCCCATTTTGGAATACGCATCTCCCGTTTGGTCTCCTTATCTAGCGAATGACATTGACCTGCTGGAGTCGGTCCCGCGTAAATTCATCAAAAGACTTACAGTCTTGCGGGACCTTCGCCACACGGAAAGGCTTTGGGTTCGAATTTCTGGAGCTAAGTACGATTAATGTCAGACTTGGTCCTAACAACTTCTCCGGGGTCTCACGTCGATTGATCTTTTTTTTTTTTTTTGTTTTGTTTTTTATTATACACTTTCGGTACACTTCACTAGAGGCAGTTCGTAGAAAATTGCAATACAGGAGTCAAAACTAATTGTAGAAAGCATTTTTTTTTCGCTTCGAGTTGTCAGGATTTGGAATGCCCTAAGCTCAGAAATTGCGAGGAGAAACAGTGTACAAAGCTTCCGCGAATTGCTCTGCAGAGACCTCCTACGTTCGTTCCTGGTCAGACCGGATTAAATAAGAATTTTAGATTAGGCCCGGAGTAAGCGGCTCCCCACTCTTCCGGTTCCTGACCACACTGTGTGGCGAGTTTTTATTTTTATTTATTATTTTATTTTATTAGCATATTGGTCCAGTGCATTGGCGGCCAAAGCTGAAGACCCGGGTTCAATTCCCGCACTCACGATGTAAAGTTTATTCGTCATAATTACTGCTCACTTGTCATTCTTTTGCTGTTCACAATGCTGGCTCCATTGTGTTTCTGTTTCGTCAATAGAGGGGCGAACATGTTCATTCTTGGCCCTGCAGCAATATAAAAGAGCGAACATGTTCATTCTTGGCGCGGCAGCAATGAAAAAGGCCAACGACAGGTAGCCTAGTGAGAAGGATAATTTAGATTAAGGAGTAACAATCAGAGCTATCCTGAGTTTTTCGCTTGGATTTCTCCAGCTAAATTGTCTCTCTCGTCTTCTACTCTATGTAGTGGGGTATATAACCTGGTTTGGATTCTGCTACCATCAAGTAAAACAGCTAGTTAATTAAAAAAAAAAAGCAGATCATCTTAGTGGTCTCACCTGACATTACGTAAATTGCTGTGGTATTCTTTCTTTTGGCCAATCCATCGTCCTAGGGTCATCTCAGTATAAGAGGGGCGAAGAGGTGTAAACTAGAAATAAAAAAAAAAGAATAAAAACAACATTTAAAAGAAAATAATAATAATATTAAAATATAATATAAAAAATGCTATGGTTGCGTACATGGTACATGTTCAACATTTAACACTGTAACTCTTAGACTTATGTCCACTACTGTTTTCCATTGTGTCTTTTGTTGGACGTGTGGAGAGTTTTTTTTTTTTTTTTTTTTTTAGTGTAGCGTTGCTATAGTTGTATTAGTGGCTGCGTATATTTCCGACATGTAAAATCAAGATACTGTGCAGTGATAGTAGGCTTCACTGTCTTCACTGGACACTGATGGTGGGGGGATTGAGGTTCAATGGCGCGTCGATAGCTAGGTCATTACGCCAACTTCCGTCACAGTGCAATGGTCAGGGTTGCCACTACACCACACATTGGCGAGATGTTAAACAGGCCCTAAATATAGAGCTTATCATACATCTGTACCTCCCGCAAAGATTTAAAAATCCCGGACAGGAGGACAGACTTATCGCCCTGATGGTTTGATTCCGCATGACTTATGTATTGGCAGTACATATTAATACTTTATCACTCCGCACTAACAGTACGCAGTTCGTGTGCGGGCTGAGCTCATACCAGCGTCTACAGAATTTATGCCATAGTTATACGTCATCAAGAAACTGTGCATTGATGGTACGCTTCACTGTCTTCACTGGGCACTGTAAGTACGCGTCTGCATGAATTGTGTATTAGCAGTACACATTTTGTGCAATTTTTGACTCAACACTAACGGTACACAATTCATGTGGACGCTGAGCTGGTACGAGGTGATGTGCCACTTTTTTACCAGCGTCGCGTGGTATGATTGGTGCGTGTAAAGTGTTGGAGCACGCTATTGGGCAATCTCATCACGTGGCTTGTCGCATCTCACCGTGTTGTCTCATTAGCTTTGAAACTGGTTCCCAGCATGAAATTCGTGCCGTGCGTGATTAAATTCGGGCCAAGGTAACTAACCTAACCTTTAATCTAATCTACAATAACAACACTACACAACGTCAGGAAGAAGCTGCTACATGTACAACAAAAAACTGTAAAAACTGTAGGAAAATAGTAGAAGGATGTGGAACGTGTAAGCCGACACTACAGATGTTACAACATTGGCATTTGGTCATGTCAGTTGTCTTGGCCAGAATTTCATAGAGCTGGGTATGAGTTTCATTGCGATGCGACCAAATTTTGCAACGGAGCTGCGATTCACTTGATCAAATTGACCAATAGCGTGCCCCAATACTCTGAAAGCACCAACCCAGCTTTCAGTATAAACAGTCACTACGTGAAAAAAAAAACCCTGAACTACATGCTAAAAGCATAGTTACCGCTCGGTTTACTTTACGCGTTTTCTCTCCTCGCCTTTAGGGCGCGTTTACGTAACGACTCGCCTTTGAGCATTCTCGCAGCTAGAAGCTAGAAATCATTTGAAATTACCAAATTGCGGCGGATTTAGCTCGGTCGGCTCGCAACGAAAACAGTCAATAATGTAAGTTTAGAAGCGATTGAGAAAATTGTTTCGCCAGGAGGACGTAACGGATTAGACGACTCCAAACATTTGCTTAATTTATGTCGGATTTCGCAAATCCAGATAGCGTTGTTACCATGGCAACGGCACCTTTGCCATCGCGATAAAATTCTAGCAGCGAGATTGCAAAGGCGAGTCGTTGCTTAAACGGACTCTTAATACAGAACGCTAGACTGGGTTTGTTAGAGTATGTCGAGAAAATTTTTTTTTTTTTTTACGTTGTCCTAATGAAGGTTAACAATAATTGAGCAAGAGTTCCTTGAATTCACCGACACCTACAAGCACCTAGATCTGTGCCATTACCAAGTACTTAAGGCCGCCCGCGCACTGAGCGACTTGGCCGCGCGGCCAGGGTGCTGCAGCCATTGAAAATGATTAGAGCGTGGTTTTACATAAGCGGTAAGCATTCTCATTGGCTGCAGCGACCTGGCCGCGCGGCCAAGTCGCTCCGTGCGCGGGCGGCTTGAATCTAGGACAGCACGGCCAAGAATAAAATTGAAGTATGCAAAATAGCAACCTCAGATTAGTCATCGTTTCACAACCAAACCTATACCGCTATCAGGTTTTTATGAAATCAAACTTTCGCAAAAACTGTTGAGTAACACTACCGTGCACAAATAGCTACGACTAATTAAAAAATATTTTAAAAAAGTAAACGAAAGCCCTCCCCCTTTCAAACAAGGGCAAATACGGGAGGCGTAGCCTTAGGCCCCATCTTTTTTTTTTTTTTTTTTTTTTTTAAATCTGGCTTCCAAGATTTCTACGCCTTTTGCCCTTTTTTGAAAGAGAATAGCTGGTCAGGATTTTCGTTGATTTAAAAAAACAAATTTGAAATTTACCTTCAGCAATTTGTGTAGAATGTGACTCGGTATTTTTTGCTATGGTATGATATCATACAAACCTGATGACGGAATAGGTCTGATTCTGAAACGTTTTTTTTTTCCGCTTTATATTTGCACTTACTGGCTTTTGAATTAAAAAAAAAAGGGATGTTATTAAATAACTTCTGAATTTTATAAGCTCTGCGTTTTTTTCCATAGTTATTCATCACCTTCAAATAGTGGGGTAACGACTTTGGGCTTGGCCCCTATGCAAATTTTCTGTGTGGGTCTCCCCCCTCCCCAGTTCTTATTATTTCTTTTAACAAGTCCTACTGCTTAACTGATTTTCATGAAATCTGGTAAATGGAAATTTTTGTAAAATTTATCGACCAAATGTCATCAAAAGTACTTTATTTTGGTTAGAAAATAAAACGGGCTTCCATGCTCTTATTTGATTTTTTATTTTTATTATTTATTCATCCTTTCGCAACACAACTCCTCATTAAGCATGAACTATTTTATACGCGGAACAGTTAATTATGAATCCTCGCAGACCAGACCCGGGCCCGTAGGTCTGGACCCGTAACTTGCATACCTGTACGCTAAGCTACTGCAAGGCTACAAGAAACTTATATAAAAAAAAAAGAAATCAAAACTCTGTTAAAAGTTATGCGAGCGTCGTTGGCAGTGTCTCAAATAACGTTTAATTACATCGGAGTTAAAAACCGAACGAAATTCATCTGGTTGTACGACGTGAGTTCGCATTACAGAAATGCCCTTGACGACTTAGAAAGGCTTTGTTTCAACGATTAATAGACGGCGTTATAAAACCGAGCTTTTATTGTAATTGCTTCTCAGAAGTCCGTATATTGTCCACCAATTACGTTGGGCGCTGGCTGTGTCGTAATACAATCCCAGTTGTACCTCCATAAAATCATGGTTAAGGGCCGTCGTAATTATTTTTATGCTTTAGTATAAGCTGTATTATGAATAAATATATCTCCCAAGTGATTTAACTCTTCTGGCTTGCATTGTTTGACGTCATGATCGTGGCTAATGACAGAGAAATGAATTGGCACTTTTGCATTGTTTTTCGGGCGCCATCGATAATAAATTACGACATTAAGAAAGCAGCCTTTATATTATCACACGATTAATCACCACCGTAAACGTCAGTAGCACTCGTGAACCCTGGGGCTGCATTGTAAATAAAAAAAAAAACTTAGATAAGTTTATTGTCGGTATATAACTCATTGTGCTTTCGTGAATCGAAGTCCTTAAAACAGTAAACTGATAGGGTTTAACTGATGCTCATAACAATTTATTTTATTGTTATTGTGATTTCATGTCGTTTTAAAGTTTAACACATACATCTTCTAGAGAAAGTAGACTGCGGTCACTTTTTTTTTGTTTTTTAGTTTCAAGGTAACATTCACGTTAAGCATGATACATTCGAACTATATGGAAGAGGGTGATGCATCCGATGAGAGGAGAATGTTTTAAAAAATCCATCCGCTGCCTATTTTTTCCGTATCCTATAGAATAGTAGCATTTGTGCAGCCATTCGTAGGTCTGACTTACTAACAAAGACATTGTCACAGAGAAACGCCGTCATTTGGGATAGTAGAAACAAGCAAGACCTTTTAAATGGGTAATTCAGGGGGTAAAAAGAACTTGTCACTTCAACTCCAACCCAGTGTGCTACACAACCTTCATTGTTAATAACGACAGCAAGCTCTGATTGGCGGTTGTGTTCCTACGTCATCTGATTCGGCTAATTAAAACGGCCGATATAGAGGGCGCTCGTGTAATAGCTCGCGCCTGACAAAAGGAACATGAGCGGCATCTCATACCATAATTGGAAACCATAAGGGAGAAGTGCAAAGCCGACAGAGATTGAATAGCTGCACTTTGGAGTTCAGAGAAAAGTGGAAAACAACGCGAAACAACGAGAGAGGTGGAAAATGGTTGGCAACGTGAGTACATGTACGACTCACCCGTCCTCCCACACGTACTGATGGACGTTGCCCACCAAAAAGGTAGGGGATGGGGATGGGAACTTGACACATAATTTATTCAGCACATGTCAGCTAGTTAACAATAAAGTTAGGCTCCGGACTATAATGTGAGAGTTTGTTTACAGAAATTCCATTATGTACAGATTTTCAATCTAAAACAGCAATAGTATGGTATCTTTCGTCTTGCGTTCGTTAACCATTTTGGTCTTCGTGCTTCTACCAATGTTGCCCCGTTCTTCAAACTTTACCGGAGGGACAGATGCAATAAGATCTAGATTTGAGGTTTGGTTAACATCTCTGTAATGTGTGGCGCAGTAGGTAGCATCCTGTGCCACTGCACTGTGACTAAGGTTGGCGCTAATGACCTAGGTGTCGATTCGCCATTAAACCTCAATCCCTCCCCCTCCCCACTGCTGCAGAACTACAGACTTCACAACATAAAAAAATCTATTGATATTAAATGCTAAAACATAAAGCAACCGCACAGTCTGCCACAAATGATCAAAATAGATGGTGAGTCGTGGCCTTTCAAGACCACCCAGAAGCTTTTGCCGACTTATTTAATACTTTTTTTCTTTATTCGCTTATACTAATAAGAATAGATTCTTGCAGAAAATACCGATTCTAATTCTATAGTTCCTGAAGATCATAACGAAACGTCCTGTTCTAGACCTGAATTTTTTCCTTTCTCCCGCTGGATATGTTAGAAACGAAAAATACCAACCTTGCTAACAAGGCTCCTGTGCATGGCCACATGACAACCAAGTTGGTGGAATCTATTTCAAAAGTTCTTGCTCCGTTTTAGTTGAGCTGACCAACGAATCTTTAAAATTAGCGTTCCCCCCCCCCCCTCCATCTTGAAACAGGCTACTGTTATCCCATTTTTTTTAAAGTCTGGTGTTAAAGCAACATCCAGCCTGCCATATGACCTTCCGCCTGCCTCACAACACCCACGCGACGATCACATCCGCGTATTTACTATAGCTAAGGTCAACTGAGACGGTAGATTCGTTCCTCGCAGCGAAAAACGAAGCTACTGTCTCAATTGGCATTGCGCCTACTAATAGTCCAGCCAGCGTGAACCCATTGATCGTGTCGTCAAAAATCGGAAAGATTCTTGTATTTTAAAATCACAATATATAATTTTCCAGATTAGCGTCTTATAATTTTGCTTCGGCGATCTATTGAAATAATTAATTTTAATTTTTACTGCATTAGCCTTCTAGATTTTTGGTCTCATAGTAATTACTAGCAAACGATTAAAATTAATACTGCGCACACACAGATAAAACTTCCAAGTTCATTGTAGGCGCGCGTTGCATCATTTATGTTCGGGACGAACGTAAATAAAGCTAGTAATATTCAACATAAAATATCCTAGACGCCACATTTTAAAACGGAATTTTAGCAAGGGAAATGCTAACGGTAAGTAAATAGACCTTTGGGGCCGTACTTGATGTGGAGGATCGAGAAAAATAGCGCTGGGAGGTATATCCCTGTAAACACGAACTGAACAAATACAGGCCCATTTCCCCTTTGCCGGTCGTTTCTAAAGTGATCGAGCTGTGTGTTAAGTCTGGATTGACAAGCTTCATAAACAAATTTGAGCATTTATCCAAGAACCAATTTGAGTACCAGAGGTGAAACGTTCTAAAACTTTACTCCTTCGTACTTAATGGCTCTTCTTAATATTATTTTCTCAGTCAGACAGTGCGCGGATTTTCCCATCCCACTTTGCAGTTACCAAACAATGTGTCGTCTGCTTACTTGAAGCAGTTAGTGTGAATGCCCTCATTACTCAGCTACCATGGCCTATGCGTGTGTTAAATTTTTTTTTTTTTTTTGAGGGACGCACGAAGCAGTGCATGGTTAGAACTAGGGCGGTATCTGAACGTCTTCCGGACTCTAACTGTCGTTCTTGATTAATGAAAATATTCCAGGCAAATGCTTTTGTGGTGTTCCTGTTCCGGTGTCTTGTCGTGTATCTGTCATCTCAGCTCTGTTTCCACTACAACTTTTGACGCCTTGTCCGATTCCGTTGATGTTTTGAGATAAATTCTGTGCTTCATTTTGTAGACTTTAGTTCAAAATGTCTATAAAATCGGGCATGGGGTTTCAAAGATTTTGACGTTCAAAGATCAAAATTAAATCGTGTCATCGGCTCGGTACAGTACTAATCGATATTCGGGGAAAGGAAGCATCCATAGATTACGTAACTCTTTTATTTTCCTTTTTTTTTTTTATCCCCAATCCCCTAGTAAAAAAAACTGTACCACTTGACAAGACCCTCCTTTCCCCACCCCGTTGCATAACGCTCGATTTTTGTAGGCGTATTTTCATCGTGCATTACCTCTACTTCCTACTCAACTCAGCATGATTTGCGTGACTAAATTCAGGTTCCAATTCTTTAATCCTCTCCTTACACGTGGAAGGTAAGGGGTAAAAATTCTAATTTTAGACCATTTCAGTCCTTACCTATCGTTAATAAATGTCAAAAATAAATTCTAAATTAATAATACATTGTGCATAAGCTGAAAACAACCTATCTATTAAAAATAGTTATGGAGCCATGTGCCAAAATCATTATTTATATACCAACATTTTTTAATAAAATCCCTTCACACCTTCTAAAGCTGAACATTTATAAACAAGCAAAAAGAGAGATAAAACACTGGTTAATTTATGGTTAAAATTTATTAATAGTCGTACACAACATAATGAACTCAAAATTGATTGTAAATATGTAAATGTGTAGAAATTAACTTAAATACGTTATTTATTAAAACTGTGGTATCCAACTGATTTTGTTACTGAATGTGACAACATAAATTACTTTTTTTTTAATGTATTTATATTATGAATGACATTGTATCCCAACCCGTACAGGATCAACATGATGTTCGGGATGCTTAACCAATAAATTATTATTGTTTCCTTTAACAACTCGTCATGCGGTCTGTTGTTGTATGTTGCTTTCATTGGTTTATTCACTCAGTAAAATAATATCCATCAGCAGTTTTGTGACGCACTCCCCCCCCCCTCGTAATAAATCGTAATGCCATAAAGATGTCCCTCCTAATTGTTCTAGCATTACATTACGTAATTTACGGATGCTCCCGAAAATAATTAAAAAAAAAACAGCGTACAATTAAAATACTCATCCTATTTGTTAAACGCTTTAAATGTTTTTTTTCCCACCCGAGCACGTCATAGAACGTTTTCTAGGTATATCAAAAATGTGTCTATATTAAACAAGGCCCGCTGAGATAGTAGCTGCGTTCTTCGTTCCACTCCAGGCCTGTCAGCTTGCTTCTGTTTAGTGACAGACACTCTAGGAGTCGTCCAGTACCGTACGGATTGAGAACCCAAAGCAATTTGTTTCTGGACTAAGTGAATGCGTGAAAAGCCCTCAGTATCTCGCAATTTGATCGTTAACCTTTACGTGTTCAAAGTTTAAAAGCATAAATTTTGTTCAGATAGCAATCCTTATGCCGTACGGTACTGGACGACTCCGGGAGTGTCTGTCCCTAAACAGAAGCAAGCTGACGGGCCTGGAGTGGAACGCAGCTACTATCTCAGCGAGCCTTCATATTAAAATACGTTTTAAAAATGCATAAGCACGTGCATCACTTTCTCTCAATTCGTGGTTGGATATCATTGAAGCACAAATTCAGCCTTACACGTCAACCCTGATGATTTTTTCAAGTCTTTTGTAAGGGTTTCAATCCGATTTCGTCGATCATTGGTTTCCATTCTCTCATTCAGTATCGGAAATAACTCCAGAACTGTAAAAAAAAAAAATCCCCCTGGTCATGCATGCATTCACCCCAAAATGGCGACCGTGTATTCTTTCTTTAAAATGCAAGAAAGGCGTTCAACGCACCCATTCCCTTTAAAGTTTATTGATTACTTGTAAGAATTTGCTTTTCGTTTTCGACATGGCGGCTCAATGAACGAACGCCCTTTACAAAAGAGGAGCGAACGTTGATTGCCGCGTTCAATAAATTATCGATCAGTCAGCCCTAGAAAACGTGGTTACCTCTTGACATCGAAAAACGATTATTCCTGTCTGGTAGCTAAAATGATCATCGTACTTGCTACTTCAAATAAAATAATAAATAGACGGAAAAAAAAGGCACATTGTTTTAGTCCCGAGTTTTGCTGAGAGAAATGTTGGGATGCTCTTCTAATTGAGTTACAAAATCTAAAAAAAATAAAAATAAAAAAGAGCGCTGTTACCTATCGATGGGTACGTCAGATGCATGCGAGGCTTCTTGCAGCTTAAGGGAACATGCATCTTAAGCCTAACGATAAATCAAATTGCTACTAGTTTAATTATTTAATTATATTGCTAGGTCATACGTGATAGTTTGTCGTATATATGACTATGTAGTTTAAATTGCTTATCACGCAAATCCTCAGATGTAGCTATAGCTTGTTCCACATTATGTTTGCAGCCGGGAAACTGGTTGTATCATGAAGCCACGTTTCCGTCCAATGAGGTGCAAAACATGTAAATATCCCACTCGTAGACTCGAACAGTAACTGTCAAGATTCTACAAGTGTGATATCCACTTGTTTTTGAACTCGTAGTGCAAGGAAACATGGCGTCATACAATCAATTTCCTGCAAACATTATGTGGAACAAACTATAGAGCAGTGACGTTTGCCGCCATATTGGCACCAGATTGGCACCATTATGGGTTTTGGAGGGCATAACTACAAGGTGCACTACATAAAATGGATGGAAAAACAACGGAAGAGCGGATTTCTTAGGCTTAAAATAACGTTGTTTTCTCCAACAACAAAAATCGCGCATTTTATAATAATAATATAAAATTTGTTGCGACAGCAACGGGTCTGGCAAGGACCGGGGGGTCACTAACAGCCAGCCCTAGGAAAGGTGTACACAAACTGGCCTAGGAATGGTGATCAGAATAGGTTTGGGGACACGAATGCCTTACCACCTTGGTTAGACCTGCCAGGGACCCAAAGGTCCCCGATGTCATCGCCAAACGTGTGGGACATGGGAAGGGTGTGAAGATGGTTAAAAGGCCCAACAGTACACAAAAAAAGTAAAAACATTTTGTTTAAAAATAGTAAAATATGCTACGATGAATGTTTTAAAACTAATGCACCCATATAGCGGGATATGTCATCACTTAGTAAAAAAATAAAATAAAATAAAAAAGAAATACTTAAAATAACCAACCAGATAGAAAAGGGTGGGAGGACCACTATCACCACCCGTACTACTATTTTAGGTCCAAGAAATCACTCTTCACAGCATCGGCTTCAGTATGACGCCCTTCTGTTTCTCTCTGAAGTGCCCCTTGCAGCTAACCCATTAAGGCTCCAGCATAGAGTTATATACAATAATACTACGTCGTGTCACTGCTCAATAGTACGTCGTCGAAATACTATATATATATATATATATATATTCTTGCAGGAGGTTTAGTTAAGAAGGTAAATATGGCCGAGGCACTGAAATATATATTACGGCAAAACGAAAAGTAAGAAATAAAAAGATGAAAAAAGCACAAAAGAAATTTGTAAAAATTTATTTAGTTATGGAGCTTGTCACTCGACCCAACTTATCTTTCAGAAATTTCAAACAGAAGTTTCAAATGTAAAACATTTAATGCCGAGTAGGCCTAGGCTTGTGTTGTTATTGTTAAAAACGTTTGTAAAATGAAAGGAGTTATACTCTACCAAAAAAAAAGTAATTTTCAAACAGAGCTCGGGTAAATTACTTTTTAAATGTAGTTAATTAAAATTATAATTACAACGGCCTAATGCATGCAATTACAATTACTTTAATCCTGTTCGCATTTAATTACTATTACAAACTGACGAAAAGAATAGACTTCCGTAACAGAAATATACGAGGGACCGTATACAACTAACGTCTCGTAATAGGGGACGTGAGATTTACGGAGTGCGAAAGCGTGGGAAGGGACTGGGTTACTAAATTTGTAACGTAGCTAAGGGCTAAGGGAGCCAAAAACGTTATCAGATATTGTGACGTACTCAGGGAGTAGACGATTGAAATCAAGAATAATCTTAAAGCCAATTTACTCCTTACTGCGTAGCTAGAGGACTATGCACTGAGAACACATATTAGGCATAAAACACAACTCTAGGAGCTTGGTCGTATCCTGAGCTGAGTCCAGGGAGACAACCTTTCGAGTTGCCTGCCCCACACCAAGTCCCTTCCCATGGTTCAGGCCCTCGTATTTATACGCGGGGCTGAACAATAGAAATAGCCTGAGGCTTTACGTTGTGCAACCGCTAACAGGTAGGAGCCGGCTCTAACTGGTTTGAACAATAGAGCATGCTCGTTACCCGGCTGTTGGCGTTTGGCGGAAGTTGACAGGACGCCAAGCAGCTTATGTAACTACAAGGTGCACCCTGAGTGTTTTACTCATGGTGCGCCTTGCCATTTGTAAAGAGCGCGTTACAATATTTTCGGACAAAATAGGACTAATTTTTCAACACAGACAGTGCCGCAGCTAGCCTTTTTCAAATGGGCGTGCAAGGGTAAAAAATGTAGGGCCCCCAAAACTGAACAATTTTGGGTTCATATTTGTAGCCTGCTGCCTTTTAGGTAAAAATTTGGGCGCTCTGATCTGAATTTTGGGCCCTCTCGCCTCCTGGACCCGGGTGCCCTGCAACCATTGCGCCCTCCCTTAATTTCGGCACTGAACATAGGCATAATTTTCCCAAATTATCTCCCCTTTTGTCGGTAACGAAGAGGGCGACAAGGAGTTCGAAGTTGGAAAAAAATATAATTTTTCAAATAAATAAAATTATTTAACTACAAATTAATTGCAATGCTAGGGCCGTCATCAGTACCACTGTCGACATAACGGAGCGGGCTCCGCTTTCCTTGCTGTTTAGCTGTCAATCGGATCGGATCGAATCGGATTTGCCTTGTCATTTCTGAACAATAAGAGACAGCTGCTTGGGGTTTGGGCCATTGGAAAGGTGGTGAAAAAACCGTGAAAATGGTGTATTCAAACGTCCAAATCGGTCGACGAAAAGTGAAAATACCTTGAATTTGGTTTATTACCGCCTAACGCCGCCTGTTTATCATCAACAATCAATCTTTTAACGATCGGATGCCTTGAACAATTAGAAACGACTTCGCGTCTCGTTGTTGTTCTAATTTTGGCTCTTGCTATTGGTCGATTTTGTCACCCTGATGGTTCCTCAACCCCATGTCCGCCTCTGGATTTTTCTTTTGATAAACCTTGTCTGGACTCCCGTGCTACTGCACGCAAAGTTTGGTTTGGATAGTCCTTGTGGTTTTCGCGTGATGCGCGATCTAAGATTACATCGGAGTGTCTTTATAGCGGAGCTACGTCCAAAAATTACTACCTTGGTGATTTTATTCAAATTACAATAACAATTATTGTGTGCGCTGCGTATCTTAAGTCCTGGAAGTATTTTATGAGCGACTATGTCTTCCTGGAGGAAGCGGCTTTAATCGACGGCCGCCATTGTTTTTGTAACCATTTTGGATATCAACAAGGCACTCTGCTATCAAAAACGTACAATCGATTATCTGTGTTCGTTCTGCAGCGAACTCAAGATAGGCCGCGCACACTTTACAATTCCAAGCCGGCTTTCAAACCGGTGTTTTAACTTGTTGGAACAGAAAAGGTTTACTGGAAGCTTTAAAAAAAAAAACGTCAAATCATGTCATCTCAAGTAAAACGAAAGTCACGTTGGAGTAAATGTTAGTCGGGTAGGCATTGTTTGTGAAAATGTTGTTACATTTACTATGGGCTAAACGAATAAGAAAAAAAAATCGTCCTATACATGATTGTGATATTATATGTGAGCTAATATTTAGCTTCGTGGGGGAAACTGATTATTGTGCGCGCAGCGTATCTTGAGTCCTGCAGGTATTTTATGAGCGGCTACATCTTCCTAGAGGGAGCGGCTTTAATCGAAGGCCGCCATTGTTTTTGCAACCATCTAGGATATTAACAAGGTGCTCTGCTATCGAAAACATACAATCGATTATCTGTATTCGTTTTGGGGCGAACTCAAGATAGGCCGCGGACACTATAAGCTTCTTGGTTAATTAAAAAATATATATATGGCGGTATTTATTTGAGTTGAAATTTATTCCAATAACTATACCTTACAATCTAACATACAACTATTTCTTGTGTTACCTTCTAGTTTACAGGCTGTTAATTTTCTACGTCCCGTAGCAAATTAACGTAGTTATAGATTTCCGACGTAGTCGATTAAAGCAAGCACGTGTTATCGTGCTGCATGGCCAACCTAACAGCTAACAGCTCAAATATAAAAATAGAAAAAGCATTAAATAAAATCTTCGAAAATAACTTTAAATATAAACATTCGCCTTTCAGGTGCGACGTTTAGAAGGACTTGCGGTGTTTTTGGTTGCTGCTGATTGCATGTTGGCGCTGCCGAACCTTTCTTTTTTAACTTTTAATTCCAGAATTGTCCTTTTTTTTTATCAATTACTTACCAAGTCTGAGAGTTTTTCGTCCACGGTTGATCTTCTTCATTCTCTTTTACGTGTCTTTTTCTGCAGTTTGCATTTCTTCTTGCGCATTATTTCTCCGTTTTTCCATGTTTTGGCACAGCTGAAGAGGGTCCCCTGTGCCGCGCATTTTTCACTGTAAATAAAATAAAAATAAAACAATAAAAATCAGTTTGGAACTGCTATTCAGAGTTTTACCTTTCCTACGTATCTTTCAATTCGCGTCACAGATTTGAGAATTTTTTTGGCGTGGGTTGGGGGGGGGGGGGAATCTAATCTTGCACTTGAGCTTCTGTATTAACGATTAACTTTGCTTGTCCTAAATGATACATTTCGGTTTCTTTGAGAATTGGATGAGTCGCTACAGCGGTGGTGTTATTTGTCAACAGCGCCGGTCATTGATGGCTGTGTACCGGGATCAAGTTGTTGGTTCGCCTGACTTGGTGTGACCACAGCTATTTGCCCCCAAGTCATTATCGCCCAATCAGTTTCCCCTTGTCACCTCCCTTAACCCTCCGATCAATGTCCACTAGACCAACTGTTGCACCACTGTCCACTATACTCTCGCCGACTGACCAACAAACAATCTGTAGGCCAAATACGGCCGGTTTGTCTAAGTATGGGCGCAGACAACCAGTGTGTTGGCGAGCCCTTCCCTTTGTATCCATCTTCCTTCCTTTCAACAATATGCAATGCTACCGCAGGCGTTAATAAACCGTTCCATTTGGCCAGTAATAAGATCCTGTGTTGATGTATAACGGATTACAGCGCACATCTCGGCGAAGTTTTTGCTACAAATTGCATCCACCTTGGGTGTTGAAATACAAACAGCATTTTTACGGTTTGCGTACGCATAGCTAAAATATTTTTACTGCTTTCTTAAACGTGTTGAATGCTGTAAAACTGCGTTTGAAATTTTGTTTTTTTTAATAGGCTGTGCGTACAATGGTTCAAATTCTTACAATACCCATCATTCCGTGTTTAAATAGCATTTGCATCAATTATACACATTACAGTTTTGGCTGAATGTAGCAAACTGCAAGTCACGTCGGGAAGCAAACTTCCAGTAAAGAGAGAGAAAAGCAAGCCCTATAAAGAGGAAAACGAGCCCCACAGCGAAAATTATACTCTAGACATAACGTAGTAAAGTAAGGCACCTTTATGCACTTTCGATTCGTCAGAGTGGCATGACCCGGATTCGAACTGGCAACCCAATTTTTCTCCTGATCACTGACATAGCGCCTTTATCGATGTGGTCGCTCCTCTACTGGCCTTTTTATAATCTAGATGTATATAATTTACAGCGATCCGATGTGTGTATATTTATTTAACCCTTGAATGAGCCTTTGTATTTTAATTGTATTCCTTCTCCATAGCCTATGACTGTACGCATTCTCAGTCGAATGGAGCCCTGGTCACTGCTGTGACCTTAATAACGGGTTCAGTGAGTCATTTTTATAATAAAAAAAAGCAGTGGAAGAGCGGCCACAGCGATAAAGGCGCTATGTCAGTTATCTGGGGACGAATTGGGTTGCCAGTTCGAATCCGGGTCATGCCACCCCGACGAAACGTAAGTGCATAATGGTGACTTACTGTACTACGTTATTTCTAGTGTAGTGTATGTTCGCTGTTCCCTCTTTCCTTTACATAATTTACTCTGACTTGTCTATAATTATTTTAAGCAAGCCCCTTTATGTACAAATTTCTGTTTGAGGAATAAAATTAAATTTTTTGTTGTCTTTAGTGAGCGTTGCATTTCCAACTAGGTACAGTGTTTCAGCATGCGCTTTTAAATCTTTTAAACGTTTAAACCTTTTTTTTTTTTATCGCTGGCTAGGTTTTTCTTGCATGGTTGTAAAATACTAGTATAGTGTCTCTTTAAAACAACGTTTCAGGACTACCAAAAAAAAAATGTTTCTGTGCTGTATATCCGCTTTTTTTTTTTGTAAAATAACGTTTTGAAGAAATGAGTTTACGAAATGAAAATTGTGAATTATTTAGATTAATTCCATGAATTGAATTTAGAATTTTTGGCAGAAATATTTAAGACACTAATCAAAAGCCAGTGCATGAAAATGATTTATGAAGGTTTGTGAGTCTTTTAATTTCTTTAAACTTACGTATTTAAAAAAAAAAAAGACTGCTGATTAATTTTTCGTACTGTAAGCTTAAATTTGTTTTAATTAAATTCTAATTTTAAAAAGAAAACTGAGGCACCAGTTCGAAAAAAACCGTTCGTCGTAGTTAATTTACAAGAGGTGCCGTGGCGTAAGTTTACAGTTGAAGTCGCCGAGATTTTGTGTGATTAGTTCGTACAGGGATATCCGTAAGGCAAACTAATGATGAGCTGAAGTTTTTTTCTGAGTAGAATTCGCCTGCATCCGAGAATATTTTATAGGGAGTTAAAATTACCGCAAGGGTAGGGTCCTACAAACCCTGGAATCTGGAAAACCTCGATTTAAAAAAAAAAACACACACTTTGATTTAATACATTTTGTTTCGTATTCAAGGTTTAAATTTAGCCAGTGTGAAGACAAAGTAGGGGTGGTGTGTAGAATCGTGGTTTCACAGGTTGAGAAAGGAATCATTTTCGTTATTTTCATAGACTATCGCGGATTTTCCAGTTACGGCCGAAACTTCTACGGCAGATCCTATGATTTAACACTTTGCTTCTATTTTAATCGCTATTACAAATTTTCGGCGTAAAGTCGAAATTTTCGTCAGATACGAAAAGTTTCAAGATGGCGACATAAAAGTTTTAAGGTGTGTAGAAATGTGGTTTCCCAGGTTGAGAAAAGAATCATTTTCGCTATTTTCATCGACTATCGCCGATTTTGTAAATGTTTAACGGTTTTCTAATTACGGCCGAAACGTTTACGGTAGATCCTATGATTTAACACTTTGCTGCTATTTTTATCGCTATTAAAATTTTCGACGTACAGTCTAAAAACTTCGTCATATACGGAAAGTTTCAGAATGGCGACGTATAAAAGTTTTTGCACCTCATAAAGCACGGTACTGAGCTGTAATTTGAAAATGGGCGATTGTGGATTAAAATAACATCAATTTCCAGTGGAAGTCTTGAAAACCACGAATTTATACGTCTACCTTGCCTTCACATGAAACAAATTGAAAAGGTAAAAAAAAAAACATATTAAGCAATCCGTAATTCGCTATAGGCCAGGACGTAACCTTCAAAGACACGCTGTCAAACAACAACAAACATATATTATTATTTTTTTTTTAAATCATTTTTGTTTTCGAACACAAGTGTTGATGCATGAATATTGCACACGCACAGTCTTTTGGTTGGGGCTTTTATTCATCATTATGACCTGGAGGCCATTTTGAATTGGATGATCGACTTTAATGGGTGACTTTCGGCGATCAGGTTTTTGTGCAGAAACGGTTTTTCTTCTCCTTTTTTTTTTCTCTTTCTCTTTTTCATTCTTTATTTTTTTTCTTTTCTTTTCTTTGCTTACTGGCTTCCTCATTTTTGTAACAATAAGCTAGGGTTCAAAGAAATTGAAAGGAAGAAAAAAGAAAGGGATGGGGTTGGATGCGAGTAAGGGGGCGGGGGGGTGGTGAGGAGGGGGCGGGGGACGCGGGCTAGATGGGGTGATATTGGAATGAAGGCTCTGGGGGTAAGCAAGAATTAGATCTTCGTTTTAAAGAATGCTGAACCGATTTAAAAAAAAAAAAAACAAGTGAAATAGACCCCGAGAGTATGGGGTACAACAACATTCATTCTGGTTTCGAATCGTCAGCAGATGGAAAAAAAATTGTTTTCTTGATTCACTCTTCGAAGTTGATTCGGATCATCTGCATATATAAATCGCGTATGCTGGAATCTTGTCGCATTTACAACTCAATCAAGAATGCTTAAACCAGCGACAATGTAATACGGGCGTTTTAGATGTCAGATTTACGTGTTGAGAGCTCGAGCTGTCTTTTTAAAGTTTTTTTTTTTTTTTTTTTACGCGAATTCTGATTGTCGGTAGTATCTCGGTACTAAGTGCGGATCTGGTCGAACCCCTGAAAAAGGGATCTTAGCAAAGTCCCCGCCAGGACTGCCGGCCAGGGTCGCGTGAGAGGCTACCATGCTCCTTCAGCGGCTATGGGAATATTCTGGCCAATTCTGGACAACCTTTCGGCCCCTACGATGATCGGAGGTTTCCCGGATCGAATCCCCGGGTTGGCACCTCCCTTTATTTCTTCTTCTCTAAAAGTCTGGTAATGTTCAAAATTGAGCCAGTTCAGCCATACAAGCATTAAGTTGCTTCGGCTGACTTAAGGCTCAAAGAAATTAATTTTTAAAAATTAAATAAAATTTATATAAATTAAAACTATAATAAGTGTGTTGTTTTTCACTTTTTTTGTGTGTACCTGAGTACCTAAAAATCTCCGTTTACCGATTAAGTGGATAAAAGTATAAAGATGAGTCAATTCGAGGGTAAAACATTAAAAAAAAAAATTAGAAAACTTGAAAAGAAAAATGAACTAGAAAAAAAGTTCGTAAAATTTAAATTTCTATTGAGAAAGCAAGGCGAAAACAAGCCAAACAGCGAAAATCATATAACTGAATTAACTATACCACGCGCCAAGGCTGTTTGCTGTGACGTGCATATCTCGTGATTGGGCTAGTCCAATCAGACGGGCCAAACAGCTGTTGTTCTCGTTCGTCATTGGCTAACTCATGGTGACGTCACGGCAAACAGCCAATGCGCATGGTTTAAGTAACGCAGACAGTAAACCACCTCGATGCACTTACGTTTTTGCACGACCCGGATTCGAGCTCGTTTAGCCTAATCCGTTCCCAGATCATTGACATAGCGCCTTTATCGATGCGCCCACCCCTTCTCCGTTTCACCGAATCACGTTTCGCCGAATCAAAATATTCGTCAAAAATTTAACACTACAGTAGTTAAAGAAGAATTCCTATATGGAACGTATTTGCGAATAGTTGAGCTTTCTTCTGTCTCTGAAAGGCGCTATGTTTTGGCAGTACACATATCTGTGTACCAGCAGAGCATACATACTGAGTCGTGTACCAGCAGTACACAGTTTGTGTCGAGGTAGTACACAGTTTGTGATAGTGGCGGCAGCCCACACGCTTTGTGCAGATGAATGTGTTCTGTTGCTACACAAACTGTGAATTATAGCACTGAAGTGTGTACTCTTAGTTCACTACTCGTGTCTAGGTTGGTGCTGGTGCACGGACATGTTTAGTGTCAGAACACAGCGTCTTCAGAGAACATGGTTAGCCGCAGGGAGCGCGGCAGTGCATGTGAGGCAGGTGATTTTGAAAGAAAAATGATTCGGCGAAACTGGATTCGTCGAAACGGGAATTCCCTTTCGCCGAGAATAAGACACTGGGATTAAAATTCGGGATGACGGGATTCGGCGAAATGGGTCCTCGTTGAACCCGTTACAAGATCATAACAGTGACCAGGGCTCCATTCGACCGAACGTGCTTCTGTCCATACGCGGTGCGAGAAGGAATACAAACAACTTCAAAGGCTCCCACAACGGATTAAAATATAAATACACACAAATCAATGTAAATTATGTAAAGGAAGGTGGAAAACAAGCGTAAAAGCGAAAATCATACACTATAATCATACAGCCTTACTGTACTGTGTTTGTAGTGTATGATTTTCTTTGTTTGGTTAGTAATTTTTAGTGATTTGTTAATATTTATTTCCACGAGAAACGTGGAAATCGAAGTGAAAATTGAGTAAACAATTCACAAAGACCACCACGGTGCGCTTAACCCTCTGCGATAACACTAAGACACTGTGCAGATAGTACACATCACTGTACGCACAACGTCCAGAAGAATTGTGCACTGTTATGTCTACTTTGTTAGTAAAAAAAAAAACCGACGTAAAACGCACAAACGCACAAAACACACAAAATGGTGTCAGTGCACAAGGCGTGTACAAGCTAAGCTAGTACACAGTGATGTGTGTTATTATAGTACACAGTGTCTTCAGAGTGTACGGTACACAAGAAGAGTCAAAAAGTGTGACGTCACATGACGGATACTATTGAAGAATTAAGGAAACATACGCGCGTACTGGAAGGTCATTCGTAATAAGTGTTGGCCTGTTTCATCCTACTTAGTAAACTTTCTCAACTCACAATGCCGCTACTTTAGGTAAATAAACACTCGAATCCTGTTAGGGCACGTTTACGCATCCACTCGCTTTTGCATTCTCGCAGCTTGAAGCTAGAAATGGCCCCAAATTCCAACATGGCGGCGGTTTTATGTCTGCCGCCTCGCAACGAAAACAGCAAATAACGTGACTTCAGAAGCGTTTGGGAAAATTGTTTCGTCATGAGATATTCTTCATATTATTGGCACGGATTATAAGACTGCAAGTATTTACTCAAACGATGTCGGATTCAGCTAATCCATTCAGCGTTGTTACCATGGCAATGCCACCTTTGCCATCGCGATTGAGTTCTAGCTGTGAGAATGTAAAGGCGAGTTGCTGCGTAAACGCGCCCTTACTCAGGTGAGTGAAAGTTGCTGTACCTAAAATAATAACTTTGTAATTTTTTTTTTATAATTTGCCGTAATCATAATACAGGGTGGCCCACTTAAAAAAAAAGATTAAAAAAAAATCATATCTCAAAAACCGTTATAACTACAACATTTCTACAATAACAAGGTTGTAGCCAAGCATTTAAAGTTTTTTTTTAACATTCTTTCTTTTTATACATTCTGACAATATGTTCCACGTGTCCGCCCTGTAATTGTATTAATAAACAAAAACGGAACGTTAAATGTTTAGAGTAAGGGTCTAAAAGTCAAAACCTAGAAGGAACACGGACAAGCTTTGACAGTAAGGGTCTAGGTATAAAATTTTGTAAGAGGCTGGTAAGCATTAGACCCTTACTACCCGGTGGTTAGCTTAGGTCTACTCTATTCGGACAGAATGTGTATGAACGGTTGTATCAGGTTTGTTTGTTCTTAGAATATTGTTATAGAACTTTAAGAACACAATTTTCTTGTGAAGTTTGGCATTTTGTCTTTTGATGCGTTAGAATTTTTTATTATATTTCGTAGATTTACGGTGGAGGATAACCAGTAATGCTCTCTGCTGAGAATACCCTACCATGTTACTAAATGGACAAATAGTTTTCAACATAAAACAAAGCAGCAAACGTATACCAACCACTGGATCATCACATGGGTCTTTGTAGGAAAATTTCCAGTTTTTCGTCAAAATGTATTTATTTCTGACCACCGGGTAGTAAGGGTCTAATGCTTACCAGCCTCTTACAAAATTTTATACCTAGACTCTTACTGTCAAAGCTTGTCCGTGTTCCTTCTAGGTTTTGACTTTTAGACCCTTACTCTAAACATTTAACGTTCCGTTTTTGTTTATTAATTCGTGTTACTTTTAGAATTGCAGCTAAACTGTAAAACAGTGCAGTTGACGGTCCAAATTGAAAGTTTAACACTGAAACCGTAGGCTGACTCTTACTAACACTTAATAATTGAAACAAATCCTTTAATCTTCAGTCTTGCAGCTGGCGTTTGCAAATTGGCATTGTTGCATAATAACAATGTTTAAAACAATGTAAAACAATCAATCTGGTCGTTTAGAGCTCCATAACCCCTGAACCACTTGACCAATTAGAAAATGCCTTGTGGAAAGGGCACATCTCCAGAGCAATACCTGTAAGATGTGCTAAGAACCAGATTCATAGGACAAATGGTTTGACCTGTAGAGAGGACAGACGAAAGTATCCCCAGAACAACAACAACATCGTCAAGAAGAAGCAAGACAAAGAAGTTGTCTATTTGGCCCCTGTCTGTATCTCGGGTTTGGCTGGACCGAATTTCACAATTTTTGGACTGTAGAGAGGCCTTGACTAGTCGAGGCTGGATTCCAAATTTGGTTTTAAAATGTTGACTTTTGACGGCGTTATAAGCTCTCAAAGTTAAGAGTTTAACACAGAGACCCTACCCTTACTAACACTGGCTATCGCCAGTGTTAATACCTCTTCGGAGACGAGGTGTTACTCCAATCGTTACTCGCAACGGTCACAATGTTGGCCATGATTGGCCAGACCTAAACCCATGTGACTTCCGTCGCTGGTTTTTTTTTTTAAGGATAACGTTTTCCAATAACGAGTGACGTCATTGGATACTTCACAGGAGCGCATTCACACATTCCTTAAGTGGACATCAGTGTGTACGTAAAAGGGTTGTCCAAAATTCAAACTTCGTCTTCGAAGCGTTATACAATTGCAGGGCGGACACATGGGACATATTGTCAGAACGTAAAAAAAAAAAAGAATGTAAAAAAAAAACTTTAAATACTTGGCTACAACCTTTGTTATTGTATAAATGTTGCAGTTATAACTGTGTTTGAGGTATGATTTTTTTAAATCTGTTTTTTAAGTGGGACACCCTATATTTACGTTATTGTATATGAAAATATTTTACATGAATATGTATTAATAAACA
>JAHWFP010053417.1:0-22030 GCA_023313725.1 Lithobius niger | reverse complement strand
CACATACCAATTAATACACCATGTTACTAGATGGGCGCCCGAAAGTAGACTCTACTTCCGGGCGGTCATCTAGTAACATGGTGTATCAATTGCCGGGTATGTTAAA
Source organism: Lithobius niger (assembly GCA_023313725.1). NCBI lineage: Eukaryota > Metazoa > Arthropoda > Chilopoda > Lithobiomorpha > Lithobiidae > Lithobius > Lithobius niger. The sequence goes on along the minus strand of JAHWFP010053417.1, from coordinate 21,924 downwards.
TATTTTTAAAATTTTAAAGTTTTAGGCCTTGACCATGCCTGAATGGGTTGTTTTTATAGACTTGGTGACTCGGCCGATACTGCCATGAATTTAAAAAATATTTTTGTGTTTATATTTTTACCTGAAGACGGGAGGTTATCCTCCCGGAACGTTGTGTGGTTTTAATTGTACACGATACTGGCTGTCACTTAATCTTATAAACAAATCCCAAAGCTGGATCTTACATCATACATCTGTACCTTCTGCAAAAATGTCAAAATCCCGGACAGCAGGACAGACTTACTGCCCCCAGTTGACGCCCTGTCTCCCGAAAGATGGAAACCACAACGGACACCATCAACATGGTGACAATCAACAAACAGGTGACGAACCTCATTACATATGGTTGGCAAGTTAGGGAAATGCGCTGACTGCAAACACACCCACAAAAAAAAACATCTATAGTAAGTTAAAGTTTTTGCCTAGTTTTTAAGTAGGAGAAATTACACCTATATACTTTATATGTTTGTGGGTTGGTTTGCTGTCAAAGCATTCCATTCAAGTACTACAACGTATAAAGCATGAGTTTTAAAATTAACACATTTTAAGCACACCTATAGAAAACGTTTTTAGATGTTCTTATTTGAAAAAAAATACATAAACGGTTATACGTATAGAAACGGTTCCTTCTCAGCTCATGCTATGTGTAAAACGCTTTTTTTTTTACAAATAGCATGGGCAGAGACGAAAACGTTCAGAACATTAGAATTTATATAGTGTTACAGAATAAATTAGGTTATAATAAAACCACTATAACGTTTAGTTTGCAACAATTTATACACAAACCTGTAGCGACAATAGCGATTAAAACGAAACAGCAGTACATGTGTTTTTGAAAGCGCTTATGTTCATCACGTGTTGTAAAATAAACACGGTTTTAAGATAAAAAACACTACCGTTTTATTTAAAAAACTTAAGCTGCTTCGTGCGTTGAAAGCATGTATTTTCAAAGTGTTACGAACTGAAAACTAGCTTTTTATTCACACGCATACGTCTGCACCACAGTTGTGAACTAATGCTTTGAACGGTTTTTTTTGTCAGCCGATGATAGGCTATTTGTAAACACGATTTTGTATGTTTGTCAGCTAAAAATGTTTTCAGTCATGTCTAAAATTTATTTGCATTTACCTTCCGAAGAAAACAGTTTACGCCCCTCATTGCAGCATCACTCTTAATTTAGACTATACCGTGTTGGGTTTGTGTTTGAATTTAGTTTTTTTCCCTTTTATTTGCCTTTATCATGATTAGTAGCTTTTCGTATTTCCCAATTTGCAGCTTCTTTTTCCTAAACACTAAAGATGTTGCAAATGTTTCATGTGCGTAATTTAGTGTCGTCTCTTGCCATGTCTGAATTCACGGCAATGCAGAGCCCATACTTTAATTTGCAACGTTGCTTGAAATATTGTAATTCCAGTGTTGAGTGTTATTACCGCCACATGCACCTTTTAATATTGACTTCCGTATTGGGGTTACATTTGAATTTAGTCCCCCCCCCCCCCCCTTTTATTTCCCACTTTCATGATTAGAAGCTTCATTTTCCTATTTCCCAATTTGTAGTTTCGTTTGTCTAAATACTGAAGATGTTGCAAATTTTCGTGTGCTTAATTTATTCTCTTGCCGTGCCTGAATTCACGGCAATACAGAGCCCGCACTTTAATCTTGCAACGTTGATTAAAATATTTTAATTCCAGTGTTGAGTATTATTACCTCCATGCACGCACCCAATTTGCTGATTGAAATGAAAAATTAGCGAGCTCTTCGGTAACTTGTACTTTTTCCAATGTGTTTTTTTTTTTTTAATAAAAACCAAAATTTGCCCATTTTCTGGCTTCTTAAATTTACCGAAGCTTAGTACAGGAAGCGAAAATGTTGTGTACTAATTTTGTGTACCGTCGTACGTGCTAACGAAGACTGATGATAAACAACTTGTATTATCGTTATCATTTATTTGTTTCTTTGAATATACGTCATATTCAGTGTATACCCCTACAGTTGAGCGATTTTTGGGGGTGTGTGTGTGTGGCGGGGTCTGTTGCAACGAGTTTATTTCTTAAAACAATTTTAATTACGCAGTAAAATTCTCAGCGTGATGACGGAGGCCATCTTTGAAGCTTTTAGCAACATAACATAACATAACATGACGACTTAATTCTTATGATGGCCGATTCAGCAAAACAAGCACACGCCTTTTTAAAATCCGGCTTCCAGAGACCACTGCTTAATACACGTGTAACAAATTATTGTAATGCTCTAAATTGCGCCTAACTAAATAAGAAATCTCACGAAATTTGTACCATGCCCTGGGTTAAGCCTAAAATAGAACTCCGGTTGGAGAGTGATACGAATATCCCTAAAAATTTACCTAAAAATTTACCTAAAAATTTCACGAACATGAAAAGGTTTCTCGCCGGCACTAAGAGTATATATAGGCTTCACGAAATATCCTTCACGAACACTCGTCTAATATACACACACACACAAAAATGAAGAACAAAAAGGTAGAAAAGAAAATATGAGCATAGCCGATTAGGTGGAAGACGTTGAATGGTATCGAGAAGAATACACAAGCGAGTCAAGCCTTTCTTTTTGGCGTGAATCCATATTGCATCACGTTGCCAAAAAAAAATGACGGTTGGTTTCTCGACGGATTCTAATTCTTCCTCCTCTTTTGGTGACGGTTGCTGTCAGCCATGATGCTTTTGGTTGGCTCGTGCGTCATCGTGCCTCATTGAACGCGGATGACGACGATGAATTCTGCACTGAAGGGATGGAGAGAGAGAGAGAGAGAAAGCGGGCAAGGAAAAAAATTGGGAGCATGGGTGCGGACGTTTACCGCCCGTCGCTGAACCTGAATAGTCAAATCTTAACGTCAAGCCGTGTGAGTAGCTTGATGACCTACCTCTTACAACCCAAAAAAAACGAGTCTTTTTTTTTTGGCCCCCGATCGTGTGATCCCGTTCAATAATTTGCTGAAATGCCATTCTGTACAATTAAACGCAAATGTGCGGAATGCTGCTTTGCCTAGCTTGGGAGAGAAGAAGAGAAGCTGAGCGTGCATGTGGAGCAGCTACCAAGTGATGATGCTTGACTCCTGATTGGGTGCTGGCCATCCATTGCTAACATCCCATTGGCCGCAGCGCGGGTGGCAGGCATCAGCGCCAATCAGCTATGCCTCTCTGAATAACTTATGGGGGTGGATTTGCATTGCAAATGGTGGCTGCCTGCTGCCTTGCCTGTGGCTTGGGTCTCGGAGAGCTTGGAGCTGGACTGGAGAGCTGTATGGGTGCATGGTTCGACCCCTCATTAATTGTTTACTTTGGACCGTTAATACTGACCTGTTTTTTTATGTATATTTTTTTTGTTGGGGGCTGCTTTAATGTCCTCCGTCTTGGCTAGTGCGCAACCAGTTCTTCGTTAGCTGTGAGGAAGCCGAGAGTTGGGCATGGGTGGGAGATCTGGGCGTTTGGGGATGACCTGTTCCTGTTTTGTCTCTGCTTTTTTTTTATGTCATACCTTTTATCTTTGGTGTATCGCCTTGGACATGTGGGCCCCGAATCTTCTTAAAGGAGTGGCAGGGAGAGGGAGTAAAAATTCATGTAGGGGAGGTTGGAGAGGGGTGGTATTGGGGTTACGTCTGTGTATGACGTAAAAGATGCAGGCGATCGGGTCACTGAACCACCCTCCCTCCCCCTCTCCCAAGACGTTTGGTCCCTCTCCCTGTGACGCAGGGTTCCAACCTGCTTGACAAACCATCCTTCTCAAAATCTCCTCTATACTCCAGCAACGGCCAGCTTTACCCTGTGGCGGATGAGTTCGTTTTTCACTCTACATACTGAAGGGGGGAAAACTCCTGAACGAACATCCAACTGGTCCCTATGTCCTACTCATTCCGAATACCGGTCGTTCGCTTGCTCTCCCTATTCTGTTCGGTATGGATGCATTTTGCATTCGAAACGTTAGCTGTCAGTGGCGTAGAGTTGCTAGCTTGGCCCGTGGGTTGTGTGCGTGTGTGTGTGTGTATGGTCCTGATCCCCCCTTTCTTTTTTTTTGGTGCCCTCTCCACCCGACCCCTGTTCTTCTTCATACATAACAAACACTCAGCACAAGCCAGATGTGAGATCCGATGAGTAGACATATTATGCCATAAGCCAGGTACCGGGTTCATGCATTTGAAAAAATTGTAGCCTATACCTCTGGGTTCACCAACGAACGTCCTCTGTGCTCTGTTCAGACATATTGATATTGTATTACTTTTTTTTTTTTTGAGGTATGGTCTGTGTGGACGTGGGTGATGGGTGGTTGGGAAGGGAGGACAGAAATCATAACGCCATAGATCTTGTATTTTTTTTAACCCCTATACCTGGTAATGCTGCACGTTACAGATTAGTTGAACGTGCTGTCTAGGTGTATGGGTTGAAAGAGGCAGACCTAAAAAAAAGGGAGGGTATTTATCTCAGTAGTTGAGGCTGTATTTCGTGTTGTGTTTCAATAATTCCCACGAAACAAGAGACCATTTTTTTTGGGTGGTGGATGGGGGGTGGGGTGCATGCTTTGTTGGGAATTAATCCTACAAAAACTGTTATCGACGAATGGGAGTTCTTGTATTTGCATCAGGGCCTATAATCTGAATAATGGCGAGCATTCGAAGTTAAAAAAAAAAGAATAATCCGTGAGATTATTCACTTATTTGAATTTGAATATTCTGTACCCTTACTTTTTAAAGTCAATACCTTTGGAACCCATAGGGTAAAAATCCAGTTGGTGTGTATAACAACCAGGGAAGAACATAGTTTTCGGCGTTGAAAAATAATACCGTGTTTCGTTCGTTGGTGCTCGAAAAGTGGATGTATTTTACACCGTGTTGCATGTGGGGGTTTCCTGCTTGCACAAAGGTATTAAGATATTCAGTTTTTTTTCACGTATAATAATTATAGCTTAATACCAAGAACTCCTAGGCTTAATATTCGCTGATTGGGTACGGAATAATTTCCCGTCTGTGATCAGACATAGCAAAATACATTCATACGAATGCAAACCTATTTACGTTGACTTTTGGACTTAAATATCAGAATGAGCGGGGAAGCAAACCCACGACCGTGGGAAAGGTCTGACATTTAGGTTCAAAAGGTAACGTAAACGGTTTGTACCCGTATTTATTTAACCGTTCTCGAGCCCATTTGCCTTTCCGTCCTGTTTATATAGCAAAATACAGTGGAAAAATTGATTAGCCTAGCTTAACTCGGAAATTAAAATAGTTGACTAAATCTAAATTTTGTTTTAAAACTGGTATACCTTTAAAGGTTCAACAAATGCATTACTTTCGCTCAGCGTTGGCTAAAGGGATTTGGGTGGCCAAGTATTAAACAAAGGTAATTTTTACACTAAGTGTAACAACGCTCGTGTTTCTACCAACTTTAGGTAGAATAACAACCGTATGCTCTGTAGCCCTGTAGTGTAGAATACAAGGTGTGGCCGAAACTAATTTTTAGGAATATAAATGGGATCTTCGCCTTGCAGGATACATTTTCAATTTTCCACTTTAAAAAATGTAGTCTTGTGCTTCCAATTCCTCGCGGAAATGTAGCTTTTTAGTAGCTTATACACTCACGTTTAATTGATTTAAATCTGCCTAAAAATTAGAAAGTTGATAAAACGACTGGCCTTCCAAGGCACAATGGAAAAATTAGAAAAAAAAAAACCTCAGCCTTGACTGCGAATCGATCTCAGGAACCCGCAACTATAGATATAGTGCACTCCTCAATCTGTTTTAAGGAAATTGCTTTGATGAGAAAGTTAGTCTGCTGCCACCAGAAGAAGTAGTTCCTCTGTACAAGCTTATTACGAAACAGTTACAAGTTAGTTTATAAATTATGAACGCTACACTTCTTCCTTATTTGAAGAAAAACAACCACAAACGTGCAGGCTATAGTTATTATCTTATTAGCTCTATGTTTGCTTCTGCTATAACGGTGGAAGAATACGTGTTGCCGTGTAGGTGAGTTGCCTGCATACTGAATGGAGAATAAATTGTAGCCAGAAGCTTTGTAGTGAGTGGAATATGGCCAAAAAATTACAAATGGTTACTTTAATTTAATGTACTTCGTGCTTAAAGTGTGGTGAGTTTGCTGGGAAATGTTAAACTTAAAATAGTTGAAAATTAACAAGCCATCAACCGTAATACATCATTACAAACTTTTAATTTTTCGACATTGTTACGTAATGAAATAGGGAGAGGCAACGTTAACCCTCGTCTTTTCCAGAAAGCAAACATCAAAACAGAATTTTTAAAGATCTGTTTCTTTCAAGAGCAAGCGAAGAAAAACAATTTTTATTTGTATTTTAAAACAATAACAAGTTTACGCATAAACAGAACACGCTTTTAGATTCTTTCTGCATTTACGTGTTTAAGGTATCTTCCATCTGGTATGCACCTTAAATATTCTTGAGTAGAGATAAGACAAATCAAGGAAACAAAAGCTGTTAAGATTGCCGGAAATGTTTTAAATTTGACAATCGTCGTTTTACGTAAAAGGCTATGGAAAAAAAATAATAAATCACTATTTTTTTTAAAGTAAAACAAGTACAAGTTTACGTTATATAAACAGAACAAGCTTTTAGATTTTTTCGGAATTTACGTGTTTAAGGTAGCATGTAAAAAAAAACACATACAGAGTAGCCATCAAGTGCTGGTGAAACAACGAAATCACGACGTTTCGGTTCCAAGATCGGAACCGTTTTCAGGTGAAGGGTTTAAAACATGTCAAACAACTTAAAAATAAAAATTAATAAAATAATAGCAGAGCAGGGCCATGGAAATAAAACTTAACAAGTCATAAGGATGCAAGATTCCATACATATGTATCTGGAATACATCTTACACGTTCTTTAGTAGAGATCAAATAAATCAAAGAAACAAAAGCTGTACGATTGCCGGAATCTGGTTTTAAAAATTAAAACAAGTACAAGTGTATACTATAAAACCGAACAAGCTTTCAGATTCTCTCAGATGTTACGTGTTTAAGGTATCTTGCATCCGGAATATAGCTTACTTGTTCTTGTGTAAAGATGAAATAAAATATAAGAAACCTAAATTCGTAAATTCTTTGTTTTACTTTAAAAAAAAAAGGTGATTCATCATTGTTTTCCCCGTTGCCTTATACGTAAAACGACGATTGCAAAATTAAAAACAGTTTCCGGCAATCATTAAGTTTTTTACAAGCTTAAATAAACGTAAATGCCCCCCCCCCCTCCCTCACAGTCGTTAGGGAATAAAACCATCCATCCATCAAACACCCAAAATTCTTCAAGCATGCATCATCCCCTCGAAAATTCGTATTCCAGAAAATATTTTTAAAGCTTAGAAGCACACGCATTAACATGAACGATGAAACGATGCTTTAGAACGCAAGAGGAGTTCCGTACACGAGTATATGACGACGATGATGGACTTAGGTACGGCTTCTTGAATTTCCTCGGCACAAAACGTTAAGCTTTTCAAAGTTCAAACGTCGCCTTGTTGTCACACGGGTTTCTTTATATAGGAATGAACGTTCGTCGTATAGCTGAACAACAGACGATAGAGCTCTTTGGCAAAAATAAATTTATTCATGACAGTTTATTGCTTTGGATCGACTTTGGCATTTTCAAGCCCCTTTTCCGTCCTCTTGCCCCCCCCCCCCACCTCCTCTCCGTCTCCTGGAGGGGGTGGGGGACCCCCATTAACACACAAACACTATGGAAGTGTGAAAGGACGCAAAAGCTGATGGTAAACAACAAGAGAAAACGATAAAGAAAAGAAACGTAGTTGATGATAAAGCTTTATCCAAAAGGCGCCGAACAACAAACACGTTTGAAGGATTATATGTATATCCCAATGCGATCGTGAGTTTGGATGGCTTTAGCGACGACGACGACGCAAAAGTCGAATTAAAGAAGTTCTTTTTTTCTTCATTTTTCTTGTTTCTTGCGTTTTATGCATATATATATATAAAATGTAAAAATTCGACAGCAAACTTTAGGAGTTTGTTGATGAAAGTGAAGCATTTGGGGCAAAACGTGTTCAGCGCGATAATTCAATATTGAAGGACCGTTGGATTTTAGACATACGTGTGTGGCGTGCAGGGAAAGAAGAGCGATGATTGGTTGATTTTAAAACGGCAGTAAAGTAAAAATGACTGCGGGAATAGAATAATGCATTAAAGAAGAAAGTTTGCATAAATCTGAAGAAGAATGCGCAAACAATGGGAGTAAACAAACATGTCGATGATATAGGTATATTTGCACAACTTGACACTGTGCAGAAAGTAAGTCTCTTTCCCAAAACGCATCCACATGTCTACGAGCTATCAGATTAGGCCTAACACAAACGTATGTCGATTGAAGATCAGTATTTGCTAAATGGAGAAAAACATAGGAAAACCGATGGGAATTGACCACAGAAACAGTAACATTCTATAACCCACAAAGTCATGGTCCTAAAATAATACACCACGCTAGCACCATTACAGTGTAAAGTAACAAGTTCTATAGACCAGTGAAATGACGTAGTATTATTGTATATAACTCTATGCTGGAGCCTTAATGGGTTAGCTGCAAGGGGCACTGCAGAGAGAAACAGAAGGGCGTCATACTGAAGCCGATGCTGTGAAGAGTGATTTCTTAGACCTAAAACGCGAGATTTTTGTTGTTGGAGAAAACAACGTTATTTTAAGCTAAGAAATCCGCTCTTCCGTTGTTTTTCCCTCCATTTTTATGTAGTGCACCTTGTAGTTATGCCCTCGAAAACCCATACTGGTGCCAAGCTGGTGCCAATATGGCGGCAAATGTCACTGCTCTATAGTTTAGAGTAATCATGATTTACGTGAACTTTTCATTGCAATTATTTGTTCATTGTTTTCGGGTCTATCAGCAGAATCATTACAGTGTGAAGTAACAAGTTCTATTGTTTAGAGTAATCATGATTTACGTGAACTTTTCGTTGCTATTTTTAAATTGTTTTCGGGTCTATCAGCAGAGTTTAAATATCTTTGGAATGTATCAACACTTCCTCTTCTACAATAATCGTTTCGTGAAATTGGACTTTCATATCGCAATGTTCCCACTGTTTGCATACAATAGAAACAAACTTCGAATTTTTCCTTGTATTTTGTTTCTGAATGATCCCAGCAAACTCGAAGTTAGTTTTCTCTTATAAAGGAGTGACTGCCATGTTTTATTTCTACCGTATGTTATCCGCTGAGTAAGAGTATAATTTACAAATACTTGGAAACTGTAAATGCTCATTTACATGTTGAACACAATGGATATCTATTTTGTTTTGTTAAAATGTTGCATTGTTTCAATCAGACTACGTGCAAGTATAGGTTGCTTGTGTGCATTCACGTCTAATCAAACTTTTGACCCTGTTGAAACGTTCCGATACCTGTGAAAATAAGTGGTACAGGAAGTGGTCCATATCACTCCTGTTTGGTCACCATACCTGGTCAAGGATATAGAACACTGTGGAGTCTGTCAAGAGGTTTTTCACCGGGACAGATGCGGGTATAGACACCTCATATCCTGGAATATTGGCTATTACTAAATTCGATTCCTTGAAACTTTGTTATGCAAGGGTGGACCGGCACATGACCTTTTCCTATCCTTCTTGGTCAGTTTGGTATTGACTCTTCTTGGTTTTTCACTGTCAGAGTGGACACACGCGGCCACTCATAAAGTTTGTGGTAACTAAAACTTGTCGCGATTGCAGGAAACCTTTCTTTGCAAATCGTGTCGGGAACAGCTGGAATTAGCTGTCGATAAACAGTATCGCAAATTTTAAATGACCACTGTTGAACGGTAACCTAAACAAGCATCTTCACAGATTTTAAAGTATTTATTGATTGTGCCATGTCAACAATTGACTTTCTTTTTGATAATCTATGCATTTTTATCTATGCAATTCTTTAAAAGGTCTCTACTGGGACCATCATCGTTTATATAGGGCAGTGACACGACGTAGTATTATTGTGTATAACTCTATGGTGGAGCCAGTAACTGGGTTAGCTGCAAGGAGCACTGGAGGGAGAAAGGAAAATCGTCTTATTGAAGCCAATGCTATTAGACTGGATTTCTTAAGCCTATAACGCGCGATTTTTGTTGTTGGAGAAAACAACGTTATTTTAAGCCTAAGAAATCCGCTCTCAAAGCACTGTCTTGACTAGAATTACCTTTTTTTCCGTTACATTTTAATCTAGTGCACCTTGTAGCTATTACCTCCAAATGGTGTCTCGTGCCAATATGACGTCACATGACGCTGCTCTATTGCATGTGCAACATAGTGTATAATGCGGGAAGAACAGCGGCAAGAACATGCTGGGGCAGGTGTTAGCGGACCCTACCTATTCTTTAGGATTCTAACAATAACAAGCCTTAGAATCACTTCAGTTGATACATTAACGGTGGTGGTGCAGTTTATTTCACATCTGATTAGCGAATCGTGAAGTGAATCACGCCAGTAAGTACAATTGGCTTTCACAGGGAAAGAAACAACTGCGTAAGTGATGAAAAGACATTCTTGACTGCTGTTTTACCACTTAGTTTTTGGTTTGTTGTTTTGCAGTTTCAACCTTATTGATTTCCAACTGAACAGTCATCAAGGAAGCGATAGATCTACCTGGAAATTTTCTCACAGTTTGAAGTACTTCTATTCCTCATGCTAAACCGTCATCAGACCAAAAAAAAGTTGATCTTAAATGATTCAGGTCTGCATGAAACAACTGTATAACTAATCTCCGACTATCAGCTGCAGTTAGCTCATTGTTTCATGTCAAATGAGCTTGAATCTGCGTAATATTAACAGGGACCCGACAGTTGTAAAGTCAAAGTTAGCACCTTGCAAGTAGAACTGAAGCCAATTATCCATTTTACGAAGAAAGTTTCAAGCTAAATTCTGCTATGGTGAAACCTTTTTGACTGCAATTAACCCAATATAACTCCATTATATTGGCTCGTGTTGTGACTTCGATGTGGGTCCACCACTTGCATGTAAGCAGACATAAATATTAAAGGTAATTAAAGACGAGCAAGCCAAAGTCTCACAAGAAAACAGTCACCTATCGTTTCCTTGTGAGCCTTTGGCTTTCTCGCCTTTAGGCCGTGTCAGTATGGCTCAGCGGTATGACCTCTGCCTTTGGTTCGAAAGGTCCTGGGTTCAATTCCCCGCTCAGGCAGTCTGACATATAAGTTGGAAAGGCAACGTAAATAGGTTAGCATATGTATTAGAGGTAATCATAAATAGCCTCCAAATTAGATGTCATATTAAAACACTAAATAGTGTTAAACGCCCACATGATGGGTGTAGCACTCTGAAGATGATGTACCTTATAGCACTGATAGCAGACATCACTGTGTTCCAGGTCTGCCTCCACACGATTTGTGTGCTGTCAGTGTCAGTATACACCTTTTTTTATACTTTGGGAATGAAAAAGTACACAAAATGTGTACAGCCAGTACACAAGTTGTGTGGAGGCTGAGCTGGTACACACTCAGTGCAGAGGTTCTATAGAGTGTAATAATTTGCCACTCATGATCCCAGCTCATAATGGTATAACCTGTACGTTTCTGACAGCTGTACAGGTGGTCAAAATATCGAGGTTAAGTACGGTTGCCTCTACGTTTGAGTGTTTATCAAAATGTTGCATCTTGTCATGACAAACGTTACGTACCGAAGTACATGTGCAATCAGTAAATAAATTTGCAATAAATCATTACGCAAATCAGTAAAGTTCAATAGTCTTTGCATGACAGTGAGTGCGTGGGACCCTTTCACTACCCAAATCTTCAGCGTTAATCCTACATTTACAAATCACTCATTAAAAAAAAAAGAGTCCGAGTTTTCTGTTCCATGATCGGTTTAAAGACTGTAACTATGGTCTTACATAATCACATTGAGTATCGGCAAGACATACACAGTTTCTTTTAAACCATGCAACAACTATAACTGGCTAAGGCAACTCAGTGCGAGGGTTTACGTTCTTAGATATGATTATGGCAGAATATATGAACAGCATGATGAAATATGGGCCATCACAAGTTTCCTCAGGCCATCAAATTCTTTACCTTGATCGTCCGTTTGGCCGCGCGCCTTTTGCATGATCTCCTGCGTATTTGCATAGACTGTTTACCTTCAATGCATATCGTGCGCATGCATTGCACTTGCCGAATATTCTGGGCGCATTTCTTTTTGCTACAAAATAAATAAACCTCCCGAGGTAACCATTTATGAAATTGAATCTATAGGCCTCTCAGGGTTTAGCGCTCCTCGCTGTTGGCTTAGAATCTAAAGGATCACTTCCCAATATATAAGATCTATCGTCAGCCACAAGCGCGGAGAAGTGGGCCTTAGCCGAGAAAGTGAATTATTGAAGCAATATCCACTGGCCAGACATTAAGAGCGCCGGAAATTTCATATGTCTCCCGACGTTTGAAACTTGTGTGTGTGTGTTTTTCCTTTTGGTGCATTTAAGCTCTTGAATGTTTGAGGGGGACGTTGCTTTCTTGCCTGCTAGCTCACCGGCATTCGTAAATACGCTCCCATTTAATAAATACCCCGAGCGAGCGGTACCTCCTTCTCTCCCCCTCTTGTCTACCTAAACAGCAAAGCAAATGGCAGTGCAGAGTTTATCTGGAGCCAAAGGATTTGTGATATTGACTGCTGTCCTAGATCATAACGCAAGCATGTTTGTTGAGCATACATATCCGTATCTTTCAAAGTTATTTAATTCGCAATGCCAAAGCGGGTGACCTGGTTGACCGCATTTGAAGCATTTTAACTTTTTTTTTTGAAGGGATATATAAAATCAAAAGTACCGCATCTAAAAACAATTCTTCGTCTTAAAGAAGAAGCCCTCGAGATATTAGTTTTTGTGAGCATGTTTGCAATGCTGGTGCTATTAAAAGATGTACGTGATTGTACACTTGGGTCTAAATAATACAGGAGTTGTACGTATAGTACTTTCTTTAGATTCCGCATGCACGGTTTGCTAATGAATGATGGGTTTCTTAAACTTATCTACCATTTCAACATCTCAGCCCTTGGTTAACAACAGCAAGAATGGTATTTTGTAAATGGTGTTTTGAATGCTGTAACTAAGGGGTATACTGAATCGAGTGCTGAGATCCTCAGGTCTGGACAGCGGAGTTGAAAGAGCTCATCCCTCTTCTTTGTTCTTTAATACGTGAGGTTAATTTAATTATAGAAAACCTATTACATAAATTTAGATGGTAAATTTCGAAAGTAAGCTTAGATGATGCTCTACCACAGCATTTACCATTGTCCATGAACATGCAATGTTCAGTGTTTGAAGTGTGGGTGGTGATATCATCGGAGGGGTCAAACAAGTCTTTGAAAGTCATCATTATGGCTGAACTTATTTCTGCAAATTTTTTTTTCGGATCGGGCAACACTCACCAAATGCGTTAACAATTAGGAACAGGCTGAGTTCTTTGGTGATGGAGCAAGTTCTGATGTAGCAAGTCCCTTGTTTGCCAATGGAGGATTTCAGAATCAGGCAACAATCGCCAAACACCTACTTAACAATTTGGAACAGGCCGAGTTCTTTGGTGATGGAGCAAGTTCTGATATCTCTTGTTTGCCAAAGGAGGATTTCAGAATCGGGCAACAATCACCAAACGCATGCTTAACGGTCTGAGATGTTGTAATCGGTCGGTAAATAGGATATCACCAGACGTTCTCGTGCTGAGATGCAACAATAACTCGATGCTACGCGTCTCGGCATTTTTCCATCTCATCACTCGAACAGCAAGTGATATCCTATACGTCTCGTATACTTCTCATAATAAGTTAGGATCCTATTACGTTAGAGGTTACTGATGAATATTTTCATAATAACCGTGGAGGCTGTTCTTGGAGAGTTCGAATAGAACAGCATCAGCAATCCGCAGTAATTATTTCGCTATTGCCGACTTCATGATATTTAACATCCTTTAAGTTCTTAATATTGTATGTAGTGCCTTTACTTGTGTTTTCGCGAGGTTCTTGCCATTTTTCCAATTACTAATTCCAGGACAATTACTGCTTGCTCTCACAACACAAACTAAAAGTGCCACTTTGCTGTTCAACAATAGCAAGAATTTGAATGCAGTTGGTCCCACGGCTCACTAAGTACAAATTATTGACAAGCACGTGATAGGTCTCTTGATTACTGGAAAATTGAGGCCATAAATTAATAATGTGAAGTTCTGGCATACATTACATTATTAGAATATTTTAACTGCAACATTGGACAAAATTAATAGATTACCCCCTCCACAGCCTGCTTGTAACATAAAAAGAATAAATGGGTATGGTGTAGAGATATCATGCACTGATACCGTTATTTTAAATGGTGCCATTGGTCATTGTTACGTCACGTAGACCAATAACAATTAGTGGCGGCTCCAGTGAGGGGCCTTATCGACAAAATGGTAGCTAGTTAGCCTAGTAAATCTTATAATAGTAGCTTGTAATGGCTTATACATTTTATGATAATAGCTTGTCATCCTAGTAAATCTTATTTCAAGTGTTTTACTTGAAATTCTGCTTCACGCGTAAAGTCTTACGGTGCTGGGGTTTTAGGTATGAGCTGGGGGGGGGGGGTTACATAGATGTTAAACAAACTCTAAATCTAGATCTTTTATGCCTTTACCTCCTGCACAAATTTAAAATCATGCCAAAGACAGGAAGATCGCCCAATTGACCCCATGCCTCGGGGAAGATGGAAACAGCGACAAACACTATTAAGATAATGAGAATCAACTAACACGTGACGGAACACAAATGGCCAGTGACAACAGTGACATTCAGGAGGGATATCCCTTCCACCTCAAAAGGAAGGAACGAGTAATGTTGGTGTGACCAACAGGTAAACACGCCTACACCACCTTTTCTTGGCGACTGAGGCAACGAGCCGAGTGCCAATCCTGGACTGTACCTTCATAATAGCCCGCAACTTATTGCTGTCTTGCTTGTCCCACAGGGCTTGCCAAGCAGCACGCAACTTCAGATTCAAAATTGGAACGGTGTTCATGAGAAAAAAAGCTGAGTTCCCTTTGGAGAGAACCAGAAAGGGCCCCTTTTGCTGGTGCATTAGTATTCTGGTTCTAGGTCCTTTGTTTTTGGACACATATTGGACTGTTTTACATATTTGCAGTCGGCAACAATTTTAGGTACCTGACCATGATTCGTAACTGGACGCATTCTCTCAAGTGGAGGTTACCCCTAGATTAATCTAGAGCTTGAGCGTCGTATGCACCCCGAGCAGAATTAGAGAATTGGCAGAATACTAGATAGACTGCTACAAAATTAAAAAAAAATCACAAACTTTAAAAACTTTTATAGTCACTGCGGGTTATTTTATTTAAATATCACTTTTTTTTCTGGTATGTTATAGAAAAGTCCTAGGCCCTAATCTAAAATTGTAAACATCAAAAACTGTATGAATAACAACTACAATGGTACGAGCTGTGTCAAACTTAATTCAACTTCGGGGCATGTGTTTTATTTAACATTTCTTCTCTCGATTCTATTTTTAAAAAATAATAAAATAAAAGTAAATTTTCCGTCATCATCATCAAGACAGGGCTCAAACCGGCATTAGCAATATTAAATTCGCATTCAATCTCAACTCCACACAGACACACATACGCACACACACACATAAAAAAAAAAAAGATTGAACAAGTAACATTTCGGTTATATTAAACTGCAACTAGAGACAGCGCCTCCATCCCTACATTCTCTGCTGCCGCTTCTGCGCACGCTGCTTTATAATGACGTGCTCTGAGAAATGCAATTAAAAACTTTTACTTGTACAAAGTTTCTTCGTTTAATGATCATTTCTGCAATTTTTTTTCATTTGGATTTTTTTTCTTTTCTATATCGAAATGAGAAGAAGGATGAGAACGAATGGTGAAGGAACGGTTGAGGGGGTGGGGGGAGGGGTTGAGGGGGTGAAGCATAAGGGCTTGAGGAATAAGGTTTGTGCTGGTTGAGGGTTGGGGAGGGGGTGGGTGAGTGAGAGGGTGCAGGATAGAGGAAAGTAACCCGCGAGGCTACTTAGAGCTTAAAAAATTACTCATTTGGACGTAATTCGGGCGTTTCCGAGTGGTTGGAATTTTTGAGTCAGCCAATTAAAATCCCCATCGGCAAGACGAAGAGAACCTGGGTATTATAGAAATCGAAATCGCCCCAGCAAAGATGAAAACTTGTAGGTATGGTGTGTGTGTGTGTGTGTGTGTGTACGTGCGTATATATGTTCTCGGCCACCCCCACCCCACCCCCCTCCCAACTCGCGGGATGAAGTTTTTAGTATATAGTGAAATTTTAATCACCCGGGGCAATTAGATACGGGGATGTATTATTGGAAGAAGCAAAAAGCAAGCGGAGTTAAGCGAGTCGAGGTATAATTGCCAACTAAAAATTTACTCTGTGCAGAAAATGTAATGTTAGAAAATAAGAAGACGAACCAAAAATTTAAAAAAACCTCCCATCTTCAGCACATGTAATATTAACGCCCTCGTCTACCCCCCCCCCCCCTACACCCCCCACCTCGTCACGAGCTGTTTTCAGGAAAAAACAGTGGCAAGTAAAGCGGCAAAAAGCACTAACACCCGACGATTTTCTTTTTAATAACCGCTTTTACGCTATTCCTCCCAATACGTTTCGGCGCGCCGAGTTGCTGCTTGGTGAAGTGGAATTTTGTTTCTTGGGGGTCTGGGGATGGGAGAGTTGTGGGGGGGGGGAGTTACAATTGGGTACGACTCCTAGGGGAAAGGGAAAAGGTAGGGGGTGTTGGGGGGGAGGGAAAGAGAGTGGAAAAATACAGTCAATAACAAAATTTCTACCTTTAATCTTGCGAGGAGTTTTAAAATGAAACAGGAACACTTTTAATAATACGTCAATTATTTTGGCTGTACAGCTGCGTGTAATAGTGTTTTTTCTTCTGTTTTTTTTTCTTATCTCCCGTCAGCTTGCTTTCATTTTTACTCATTCGAATTATTTTTTCGTCGTTTTTTTTTTTTTTTGGCGTGCTTTTTTTAATCTCTCCTTTTTTCCCTCCTGCGATCACATCAACACCACAATTGGTAAAATAATGTGGCTACGAACGCATACCATCACTAAATTACGAAAGGACGTCTTTCCAGGGTTTGGCCGGCCTGTCTTTCTTGTCTCATTCGCCCATCAATGCTACCATGTTATGGAAAGTAATATTTCGTACGTATATTACGCCCACTCCTTCGTTATTACTATTATTATTAAAGGGCGTTATTTTTTTCTTTTCATAAAGTCGTAGACGATGATTAGAGAGAACTTGCGGCAGAGACAATGTTGGATGCAAATGTTTTGTTAACAATAATAGTGCTAAAAAATTGCTTAAAATTCGTACATAACCCTTAAAATAACTTTATGCTCTAAAAGGAACTGTAAGCCATCAGTATCGCACTAATACATTTAAAAGAAGCTCCGGTTTCGTTAAGTCTTAAAAAAACACATGATGCTCTAAAGGAACGGATACAAGAAAAAGACATGTAAGGCATCAGCGTTGCATACGTGTAAAAGAACCTCCAGCATCTCAAAAAAACAAAAAAACAAGCTGGAGCTTCTTTTACACGTATTAGTGTGGCGCTGATGGCTTACATGTATTTTTTCTTGTATCTACTCCTTTAAAGCGTTAAGGTTTTTTTAGGGCTTGCAAAACTGGAGTTTATTATACACGCTTTTTTGCAAAATTTCCTCAACAAAACGAACAACAACAAGAATTGCAGTCACATTAAAATAGCGTTCAAAAGGCCCTAGGCCCTGTTCGTACCTACATATTTAGCTATGAAAGTTGAAAATCGGTTCATTGGTTCGATCTAGAGATGAACGCCACGTGTCTCAACAACAAGAACAACAATACTAACAACAACAACAAATGGCCATTCTACGAAGGCCGAACTGTTCGATTGTTGTCACCGAAATTGTTACTGCAGTGAAAGAGTAACGACACGACCCCCCACATACTGAATTTCGTTGACTTTTTCAATTTTGGGGGAAACAATAGAGCAGTGACATTTGCCGCCATGTTGGCACCATATTGGCACCAGTATGGGTTTTGGAGGGCATAACTACAAGGTGCACCACATAAAAATGGAAGGAAAAACAACGGAAGATCGGATTTCTTAGGCTTAAAATAACGTCGTTTTCTCCAACAACAAAGATCGCGCGTTTTAGGTCTAAGAAATCACTCTTCACAGCATCGGCTTCAGTATGACGCCCTTCTGTTTCTCTCTGCAGTGCCCCTTGCAGCTAACCCATTAAGGCTCCAGCATAGAGTTATATACAATAATACTACGTCGTGTCACTGCCCTATAGGGTTTCAAACTTTGACATGTAACGCGGAAGTTCAAGCTAAGGCTTACGTAAGATCATTGATTAAGTTGGTTATTAACCTTCACTTCTTGGCCAAACCAGTCAAAAAGCTTTCGTTTTCTGATGTCCATTGCCTCAATGCTTATGGCCTAAAGGCCGGTTGCCACCAAACGAAAGTTTGAAGCATCTAGCGCCATCGAGCGCTAATCTGTTCTCTCTAGCGCTTTCTCGCACCAAGCAAAGGAATGCACAAAGAAATATCTTTTAACACAACAAACAAGCCACGAGCCTCCTGAATTATCGAGAAAAAACTTGGTACGTCCTCGTGCACCTGGAAGCAAGCTGTAAAAAATTAACGATATTAATGCCACTCGATGGCGCCACGGTATAATATAAAGAAAATACCCTGGCGCCATCTAGTGACAGTAATATCGTTAACCTGCACAGCTTGCTTCCAGGTGCGCGAGGACGTCCCACATTTTTACCCAGTAATTAAGGAGGCACGCGGCTTGTTTGTTGTATGTAAAGGTATTGCATTGTGCATACCTTTGCTCGCTGTGAGAGAGAACTCAATAGGGCGAGATGCTGTATATATTAATATGGTGGCAATCCAGCCTCTAATGCCGACGGCTTCATCATTTATGCTTACCCCTTCAGTACCACGACGTACTCTATACAGAAGCCTTTTTTTTTTTTTTTTGTACTTGGGTCGACAACACGATTTGGTATCGCATCCTTGTAGCTTGGAGACTGGCCTTGACCACTCGGCTACTCTTGGCTCGCGTTTCTGAGGTTCCTATAGGGTGAACTCACGAATCTCACTGTTCCTTGGATTGAGTTATTTGTGTTTTTACGTGGGCATACCCCAGTCCCCGGCGCTAAAAGGTTAGGGTTTGATGCTTGGAGGCCAAGACAGGCTTTTAGCAATGCATTTCCATACACAGAGTAACGCCTCGGGGCAGTACGAAAGCAGTGGAGGTCGTTTTTTAGTACCACCAGGAGCGACATGAAAGGGAGTGGCCATGGTAATATTACCACAGGTTCCATCTCTTGTTCATGGTCACGACCCCATGCGGTCATATTTGGAACGACTGATCGTAACTATTTTCCAAAATAACACACGTTGACAAATACGTTATATAGGTTTTAACCTAGCAGGTAGATGCGGAAAAATGCCACTCCGGTAACTATGTTAATCCCAGGCGTGCGGCACTTCCGCTTGCAACGGCGTTCCACGAGCGTGAAGCGGCGAAGCAGATGGCTACTGCAGGCCGAAGCCGACTGAGGCAGAAATCGTGTATTTCGCCTCCCGACTCAACGCCAGTTCACACGCGTACGGCTTCAGTGCTGCTCTGGTAAAATTTGACTAGCGATTTTGAATCAACTGGCCTGTTCCCGAGAAAAGAAACCGACAGTTTCTGTCCCAGATGACCTTGTGACGAGAGATGGACTATGAAGCAAGAGTTATAACATCGACACTCCCACGGACGTACATATGTACATGTTTTTATTCGCTCCTGGTACCACAAAGGTACTTAGTGTGGTACCTTCACTAAGAACCTATGTTTATGAATGTTTATGATGTTTATGAATAATCGCTGAAATATACACAAAACAAAGATAATAGGCCTATTAAAGCGAAAATATAGGCCTAATAACACGTGGTGCACTCCAGTAGTGTCCGTATATCTTGCAGGGAAAATAATAATTCCAGTATCACTCCTTCCCCTTATCCACCAGTTGATAAGTCTTGTTTATTATCCCTCGTATTAAAGGGCATAATGTTTGCAAACAGGTTACATGAAGAGGGATATGAGTTTACAAACTCTTAAAAGCTGACGAAGCACCGGCCGATGCAGATAAAGTGCGTGGAAATAAAGAAAAGTTCCGTTTCAATTCGATTTTGGTAAATACACGTTGCAGTTCTGCGAGCGATTGCTAATTCTTGAAATAATGTCTATCTCCGCCATTTGAGATTTGTTGAGGAAATCTACAAAGCGTGGGTAAAAAAAAATCTTCGGTATTTCTCATTCCAAAAATGGCTGTTTTCTAATCTAAACAAATAATTCAGAAAGTCCCCTGCGAACGATAAGAGTTTTCTTCTGTCATTCGTTCTGTTTATCAGTAAACAAGCAACCCTTATCTCAAGTGGCCTTGTCTGTTACAATTGCCATTATTTTAACTGAATTCCCCTGCAATATCGTATTTAGTGGAAGTAAAACTCCTACGTAAGCCATTTCTTAAACTGATATGTAAATTCAGGCTCGAAACTTATATTTCAATTGCTGTTCCTTATTAAAATTATGGTGGTGTGTGTTTCAGCCGGGTTCGGATCGTACTGTATGGTGAGATTGGTTGCATAAGTTGTGGATCAAAAAAATGCTTTTTTTTTTTAAAATTCCAAATCGTAAGTTGGTTTTCGACCTCCTAATAACTATCCTAAAAGGGAAAAAAAAATGTAAACAAATTTTTAGATGTGCTCAAGCATAATCGCCTATTCCGCAAAAATGATTTTTGTCAGCTTTTTGCATTATCTCATTTTGTATTACGCTCCGAGACCACTAAGCCAAAATCAGAAGCAATATGTTTTCTTCCAGAAAACAATGCGAATTATCGGCCACAAAATAGGGAAAAAAAAGCATTTTTTGTCGCTTTTACGCCGTAAATTAAAACGAAGTTTAGAGACAAAACATTTTTTTTTTTTAATTTCATTCTGGCTTCTATTAGTGTTTTCTGAAAGTACCAAATGAGATTATGTAAAAAGATACATTTTTTTAAAACTAGTCAAGAATTTTTTTTCCCGATTTCCCGATTTTTTCCATTGACTTATAATGTTAAACTTTAGACCCAGGTGGGCCCCTCTAAAAATTTGTTTAGAATTTTTTTTTCCATTTGGGATAGTGATTATAGGAGGTCGAAGACCAACTTTTTCGCACTATTATACGATTTGAAATTTAAGAAAAATCATTTTTTGATCCATCCTTTTCTTTTCGTTGATATCGTTCAGATACTTTCCGCTTATTCCTTAATTCGTACACTTAATGCAAACCAACGCCCAGAAAACTTACTTTTCCTAAATTTCCCTCACCAGTGAACAATAGCAGTTATCGGTTGGGTTTGAGGAAGATACAAGAGAAAGTATTCCTCAACCAGTGCCAAATCAATTAAGAGTTTGCCTCCTTGGGATCGAGGCCCACAGAGCAGCTGCTCTCTAATCCAATTTATTAAGGAACGTGGGCTGGGCTAGCCAAGCTGCTCGCTGGACTAGCCAAGGTGTTGCGCTAGAACGCGTGGGTGTATGGGGGGAGGGGGAGATGGCTGAAGAAAGGTGAGGGTGGAGATGGAGTTTGGATGCCCCCGACGCTTCTAATGGGAGTGAAGCGAGCCCATGAGCCTAGCTTTGCACGCGTACACACACCCAACCACACAACGGTTTCCGTCCACGGGGTTCACCAACGTACATACACGGGCATGGACATATATTAGAGACCACCCCC